>JAAAKQ030043332.1:0-16606 GCA_010016005.3 Zanna intricata
AAAAAAAAAAAAACAAAAAAAATAAAAAAAAAAAAAAAAAAAAAAAAAAAAAAAAAAAAAAAAAAAAAAAAAAAAAACTGATGTGGGCACTACATGACTTTCTTGTACGCCTAATAAAGTACATTTACATTTAAATTGTACATTAATAGTATACTACATATATATTTTTTCTGAATTTCATTTGAAAGTGAGAAGATGATTAATATAAAGAGAAAGAAAACGTTAAAGACCAAGGAATGAATAAAAAGATTAAGGGAGGATGATTAATATAAAGAGAGAGAAAATTTGAAAACTAGAGAATATGTACACAAATTAATAAGTATTAGAAGAGTTATATCAAACCAAAGAGCGACTAAATGATTGGAAACAAAAAACAAATGAACGAAATTATGATCAACTCCAACTTAAAAAGCATATTGTCTGACTGTATCAGAGGAGTAATGAACTATCAGATAAGAATTTTTTGAAATTTATTAAAAATCGGGTATGTATGCCTCAGTGGTTATGTTTTTCTTGCCAGGGTTTACTTTTCAGTCATCTGTAGTTACTTTATGTAAGTAAAATTATACATAAATTCGAGAATAATTAAATAAAATTAACCAGAAATTAAACTAGAAAATACAAAAAATAATATGATTCTAATTTATCATTTTCAGTTAATATTAAGTAATCAGATGTTTCACCAAATCTATTTATTACATATACACAAATTTAATAATGCCTGTTAAATTACATTTAAATTTTTTTAAAAGTGAATAAAATTTTATTTCTCTAAAACTTATTATTATTATTATTGTAATTTTTTTTACCATCACAGATTAATATTTATTAATACATAAAAAAAACTTACATATTTAAATTTAAAAAAAAATTCTAAAAAAAGGTCATGAAGTCTGATTCGAATCCATGTGCCTTCCCTTGTAATAAATATCCAAATATTTCATTAATTCAAATTTTATTTGGCTATAAATCTGGAACCAGTGAAAATATGTACTATTATCATATGATACATTGTTAAAAAGTTCTCAATGGAGGTTTATTACAACAGTTAAGGAAAAGTAATGAAAGTTTTTTGAGATTTTGGGGTTTTTTGGACACTTTTGTTTCAGTCGATTGGAATTTAAAGTTGAGTTGCACAACAAGATGTTACAATAGTCCTAAATATTTCTCTCTGATCATAGAGAAATTGGTTTTACTGTGCGAAGAGATGTACCTCCGCAGCTATTCAAAAACAGAAATTGGCGACCGACCCATAAGACAATTAGAATTTTCACTGCAACTGTGTTGAGCAAAACTAAATGAGAGTATGCGCCCAATCCAGAGACACTTCAATAGATCATCCAGGAGGAGTTGGAACGTATCAAACCTTCAGGGAATCGGGACAGGAAGGAAGTATACAGGTGGACCCTAGAAATTGGGCAACTCAGACGGCAGGTAATGCACCATAAACGACTGCTACAGCGTTACAGAAAGGTGGGAAGAGAAGAAGAAGTGTTTCACCTCAATTACAGAAGGGCTAGGGGTGCCTATGCGTACGCCATTAAAGAATCAAAACGTAAGTGTTGGAAACAGCTAGTGGAGGACCTGGACGTTGCTCCGTGGGGTAGGGCATACCGCATTATCATGGAAAGATGTGGTGCCCCCCCCCCCACTAACGAAAATAACAGTGTAACACGCAGTCAACAGCCTATTCATACTGACACCGACGTAATATCACTTTATCGACTGGAACGATGCCCCGAGAATCACTGCAGTAAATCATATGAATGTCAAGAAGAGTTCGGAGTGTGACGAGGTCCAGGGCTATTCAAAGGCCTAATAAAGGATGACCCATGGCTGGTACTGGAGGCTTTGAATGCGGCAGTGACTAATACCACATTCCCGGAGTGTTTGAAAGTTGGCCGGGTTTTGTTGCTAGAGAAAAACCGGAACAGTGAAGGAGAAAGGAAATTCCGACAAGGAAATTTGCTTGCTACCGGTATTAGCAAAGGTCTATGAACGCCGCCTGACGTGCAGATTGGCGGCGGAAATTGAAGAGAGGGATGGACTGACAGATTCCCTGTTTGGCTTTGTGAAGGTGAAGTCCGCTACAGACGCCATAACCCGGGTATTTCCATGGGCGAAGGATTATCGTGTTGGTACACAGAGGACTATAGATGATTCCCTAGACATTCGGAACGCCTTCAGGAGTATGTCGCACACTGCGATAGATGAAGAACTACGTTTACGCGGGATGAGCAACTACTCGATTGTTAATGATTTTTTACGTAATAGGAAGATGGTTATAGAGACGGAGGAGGGGAAGCTACAGTACCAGTTAGGGGGAGAGGTATCACAAGGTTCGCTTCTAAGCCCTCTTCTTTGGAATATCGTATCATATCGTAATATCAGGGTCACTTTTACTAACGGAATGGCAGGAGATGTTGGACACCGTGGAAGTGGCTGGATGGACGAGAAAACTGCTTCCTCGGTAAAGTTTAGAAGCGCAAACATGTAGATACGCATTAGTTATACCTTGGGTATACCTTGGCATTAGTTATACCTTGGAGTATCGGAACTACTAATCAATGTTTGCTAGAAGCTACCACTTATAAAGAAAAAAATAACAATATCCACTTTTATTAAACCAGTCAAAGGGTGCTGTTATAACTAAATACATTTCTTCGGCCAAGTGTCTTAATATAATATATATATAATATAATACTAAAGATAAATCGATGAAGATTTATGTTCTTATGTTAACACGTTTTTCTTACAATGTAAGTGCACGTTAAGAAAGAATTTGTTGAAGTTCCTATTTTAAAGGGATAAAAGGAGTAAAAATTAAATTTACCACTTTTTTTAATTTCTCCGTAATAAATGTAGATATCAACTTGATTTTTGGGGTGTGTGTGTAATCTTCATGTGAATATTTAAAAACTAATTTATACATTTTATGAAATTCTAATTTAAAAGGAATGAAGAAAGGTATGAAAGTGGTGAACACTGATTAAACTTTTCTTCATTTCCGAATATTATAAATGAGATATTCAGTAAATTTGAGTTCATAAATATTCTTCAGATAAATATTTAAAGCCTTTTTTTTTAATTTTTCTGAAGGGGTGCAATCACCCTACGGTGCAACCATAGGGCGGCGGCTCAACCAACATAGCCATTGTTACGATATGTAGACGCGACTGGCTGCTTTTGCCTCTGGGTTACATAAAAAAAAATTGACCTCAACGAGAAATGCAAGAAACCATGTAAAGCGGACGAAGTCGCGACGGGGATGCTATTATAGCAGTAGCTTGTCTGTGTTAGTTGTTTATAATCAAGATAAAAATACCTGTCGGAATATATGTTAATATATAAATATATATATATATATATATATAATAAAAAGGCATATATGCCCTTTTATTATAAACAACTAATGTAGACAAGCTACTGGTATTATTTAAAAGAATACATTATATTAGATTTTGACTTTTTTTAAAAATGTTTTTCAATTTGTAGAGTTCTTAAAAGTGTTTCTTAAGTTAACTTTGCGGTTTGAATTTTCCGAAAATAAAATAGTTAATTAATGGTTTAATTTATTTTTTCTCCACACCAATTTATTTAATAATCTATTAAAAAATCAATTTCAACCAAGTTTTTAATTCTTTATTTAAATAACATATGTATTATTTTAGCAATTAACTATATTGTTGAACGCAACAGTAAAAAAATAAACCCAAGGACAAAGAAATATAATTTTTCTTATATATAGCTGATTGTTTTAAAACTATGTATTTGATTTTAGGTGATGAGAATATATTAATTAATTTTAAATTCTGAAATCTTGAACTCAATTGCGAAGGGTTTACTTCTAACATTTTTATTTTTATTTCTGGATACTCAATCAAAAATATATTGACACGTTTGTATAGTTGAATTTATTTTTGTAACGGGCAGTTTTTTTTTTTTTTAGTAAATTTAAAGTTTACATGATATTGATAAATTCCTTTTTGAGTAAAAAGTGGAAAAAAAGTATAATGGACAGAGTTAAAAGATAAATTATATTTGCAAAGGACTGTACAGTATGAAGAAATGAATATTTCATAATACTTTATAGATATTTTTTTAAAAACTTAGAAAAATAAAAATAAAATTATGGTAGTATAAATTTTTCAAAATTAGTCGTTTTAAATAAGTTTATATTTAAATGATTTAATTTTAAATAATATACAATTAAATAATGAATAAAAAAAAAGGAGAGAATAAAACGTTTGATATTTTGTAATTTTAAATCCGTAAAAGGGAAAAAATATAGACAACGGGGAAATTTTCTTCTACGATTCAGATAATAGATACATCACTGATTTTATTCAGTCTTCGCGGGTTCCTTTAACCGTATGTTTGTGCATACCATATACGTACAATCGACATATTATTTACCGCAGTGTTTCGTAGCTTTTATATTTAATATAAAACAGTAATTAATAGTGATAAATTTATTTATATGAAACTTTAAAATTCTCCCAAAAAATAGTGTTTAAGTTAAGTGCATAATAATTAAATAATAGTGTTAATACTGACGTAATATTACTGAAGAAAAAAGTAACTTGAAGTTAAAGAAACTTTATATATATTGAATTAAAGTTAACGTATACAACGAATGAGCTGACTTAAGTTACATATTTATGTAAGCATATTAATGCAATTAAATTTGCCTGTATATGTATGAATGCCTAAATTTTGGTGTAGTGAATCATTACTCTTTTAAATATATTTTAACATTTCATTAAATGATATATAAATATATATTAAAAACTAAGCAATTTTTCTGGAGAAAATAAAATAGCCATATAAAAACTGGACTAGTTAACGGAACCCAAACAATATAATCATCTATTTACAAATAATTTTGTATAACCCTGATTAGTTTTCTATGAAAAAGGGTTTCTATTTAACGAGTATAAGTTCAAATTAGTTTTGAATTATATTATTGGCCTAAATTTCTATCAAATCATCAATTAATTCAAAGCAGATTTTTTTTCACCTAGAAAATATAAAATTATTGTTTTATTTATCTATTTGGAAAATATGAAAAACATCAGAAATCGGCGTAAAAATTATACAAAAAAAGAAAGAAAAATTAAATACATTAAAAGAAAAGAACATTTAAAATTTTTTTGGACCATATTATTTTGAAGTTTGTGTATAGGAAGACAGAATACGTTGAACAATTTTTTATTGTATGAAAAATGAGGCTGATCAAGATTTAAACTCGGAATTTACTAATTTAAAAAAATAAATTATCATTTACGTATTTAAAAATATTTATACATCTCATTTAGCTAAAATAATTAGTTATAATTTTATTAGTTTTGTTATTAGTGACAGGTCCTAGTTTGAATATTTTGGATAATATAATAATTAAATATAATTATTTTTATACAATTTTTTTTTCGGAAAAAAGAATTATTATTTTTTGGATAAAATAATACTTAACACTTATTTCTATCGATTTAAAAAAAAATACTTTTTCATTTATTATAAATGAAAAAAAAAAATTATAAATTAAATTTTTAGTTAAATTTTTCTTACATTTTTGGACAAGAACGTTTGTTTTCTAAAGCAAGATAGTAATTTTTCCCTCAATAGAATTAAAAATTATATTTTATTTTTTAAAGAATTTTTTTTTTCAATTTGTCATAGCTTAATTTTTTTTCAGTTTTATTAAAATTGATATATTTTATATACTCTTCCTGTTCCAAAGTTAAGTTTTGATTAAATTTTTAGAATATGGTAAAATTATTTTATTCTAATCTAAAAAGGTGGTAAATAGTCAACTGAACTTTAAAGTTTAATTATTTCAGAGTTAGTGTAACAGTTTTTCCCATATTATATAAATTCTAGGAATTTATATAATATGGGAAATAAAAAATGAATTAAAATAATTTAATGTCAAAATTATGTAAATTATTTTAGATAAAAATATTAATTAGTTTTATTATAAATAAACATCAATTTTCGTTGAAAAATCCAGTACATTTTAAAATTTAAACATTTAAATTGACATTTAAATGTAATAATTAATTAAAAGTAATTTAAATTATCATTTAACTAATAATTTAAATTAACATTTTAAAATTAAAACAGCTTATAAAAAGTAATAATAATTTATGAATAAAAATTGTTTGAAATTTTTCATTCTTTGTAGTTAAAAAGTTAAATAATAACAATTTATTTTAAAAAAATATTTGAAGTAGTGCCAAAATTCATATTTTGCGCTTTTTGATTAAATAGCTCTTATCTACAAATTTAGGCTGCCATAGCAAATAAATAAATAAGTAAAATGAGAAAAAAAATTTATGCTTTTTATTTTCTAATCATTAGCAATAAAAAAATATAATTTCTTAAATAATAAGTAAAAATAATATAATAAATAAAAATAAAATAATATAATAAATAATAATTTAACTTCAATAATTTATAAATGTGTTTTTATTTTTACTTAACCGTGAAATTTTTTCTTAGATTCAAAATATTTTTTCTAAATACAAACAAATTAAACAAATTCGACACATAATAGCTAAGAAAATTTTTTATTAGATTCAAAATATTTTTTATAAATATAAACAAATTAAACAAATTCGACTCATAATAGCTAAGAAAATTTTTTCTTAGATTCAAAATATTTTTTCTAAATATAAACAAATTAAACAAATTCGACACATAATAGCTAAGAAAATTTTTTCTTAGATTCAAAATATTTTTTCTAAATATAAACAAATTAAACAAATTCGACACATAATAGCTAAGAAAATTTTTTCTTAGTTTCAAAATATTTTTTCTAAATATAAACAAATTAAAAAAATTCGACTCATAATAGCTAAGAAAATTTTTTCTTAGATTCAAAATATTTTTTCTAAATATAAACAAATTAAACAAATTCGACTCATAATAGCTAAGAAAATTTTTTCTTAGATTCAAAATATTTTTTCTAAATATAAACAAATTAAAGAAATTCGACTCATAATAGCTAAAAAAATTTTTTCTTAGATTCAAAATATTTTTTCTAAATATAAACAAATTCGACACATAATAAATTCAAATAAAAGAGTTTTTTTATAATTTATAAAAACAATTAGAATTCGTGTTAAAAATATGAAAAAAAAATTAAATACACTTTTTAAACTTTTATAATATTTCATTATTAATCAATTTAATTAATGCATATAATTTAAGTAAAAAAAATTACAAAAGATAAATAAAATGTAATAAAAATATTACTATATTTAGAAAATTAGTAATGATAAAAATAATATATTAATTTAAAATTATAAGAATTAATGTTATATTTTATAATAAAACATGAAAAAATAACAGGCAATAAATAGACGAATAAGTTAAGTATAATTTTAAATACATTTTAATTAATTAACATAATGATAAACAAACGTATAAATGACTTAGTGATTGAGTAAGTAGCGTCCCGGCATTTCGTACGGAGATCCCGGATTTGAATCCCGGTCTGGCGTAGTATCTTTTCATAAGCTACCAATTTCCATCGGGGATATGACCATAGCTGTCATTCATAACATTTAAAAAATAAGAAGAAAAAAAAATTAATCCAGTTGAATGAATATCTGAATAAATTATTCAAATTTAATAAGGAAACAACATTAAAGAAAAACATCTACCATTAACATTAAAAAACAGCACTTGATTTCAACACCCCAAAATTACGAACCCATTCTATCTCATTCTCTGAAGCAATACTTAACGATGGTCCAGAGGCTAAAAATAATAATAATAATAAAAAGTAAATAAAAATGTACAAAAAAATTCTACATTAAAAAGGAAATTAATATTTCCTGTTTCATTAATACTGGAAACAAAAAACGTTATGGCACTCAGGTATATAAAACAATATTACATAATTTTAATCATTTCCTACATAATTTAATTTCCGATAAAAAAAATTAAGTATTAAATATAAATAATTAATAATATTAATAAAAAAAAAACTTTATAGCTAATTAAAAAAACTATAACATAAACTCTCTTGTGCTCTTTTCTGTCGCTCAAAAATGTTTCCGTCCTTGGTAAAAGAATCTGTACTAAATTTCATTCAAATCAGTTTGTTGATTTTCAGCTATTATGAGGACAAATTTAATTATATTCACATACGCCTGCGCGTGCGCGCCCATACATGCACACACACACACACACACACACACACACACACATCCAAGCCCGATCTCTAAACGAAAAAAAAAAAATTAAAATAAATTCAACGCCTATTAATTAACGTATTTAAGAATCAGAAATAATAATAAACTACTTTTTTAATTATTAATAAATTCTATAATTTTTTTTCACATGAAAATCGTATTTCCATCTTAAAATAAGTATTATAATGATACCAGAACTGCTTACATGAGATCCCTTTACGGAATACTGTGTGCGCAGTGAAAATAGTTTAGTGGTGATGTTCTAATATTTGTTACCATTTGTTATTCATGTTCGAGTTCAATTGTCTAATGTTTAGTGTTTATTGTCTAATTATTTATTATGTTTACGTAGTTTTATGTAAGTCGCTAATGATTGTTATCTTTGATGCGACTTTAAACAAACGATGTGGGAAAAAATATATATAAAAAAGGAGTTCTTTAAAGAAAACAAAAAGTTATTATAGAATAATTTTCGTTTATCATTTCATTTTTAAAAAAATTATTTATATCCTCATTTGTAGTCGCATCAACAATTAATGTCATTAGTGACATCCGTTTAATATAACTGTACCGGTTACTTAAACAAACGCAGACCGATCATTCCCGAGACCCAAGACAAGCGTTTTAATTGAAACCTAAGTACCAGCAAAATACACCGTATTTAAGATGTAGTATTCAAATCCGTATTTACGGATTAGAATACTAGATCAAATACATTATTAGAATTTAAATCTGAGAATTGTCGACTTCGAAATCCAAGTCCTCATTTTTCTTAATTCAATAATTATATTTAAATAATTATAATTTTAAAAGTTATTTTTTAATTACCAGTCCCCCGTTGGCAATTAAAAATTCTAATTAAAATAAATTTTTCAAATAAATCTTCAATTAAAAAAAAAAAAACAAAAAAAAAAAAAAAAAAAAAACTACTACAAGTAAAATTATAATCTGTTATATGATAATAAAAGTGATTAAAATTTACTTTAAAAAAAATACTACATTTTTTCTTTTTCTTTTAAAAGGATTTACGTTGTTATAAATATAACTAAATATATTCTTTCCATCTCTTTTTTAAATTAACCATCCCTTTATTTTTCTAACCGATACCAAATCTAGAAATACTTGGACTAATGTATCCTCATGCATTCTGTTGACATGCTCATTCCACAGTTTTGTCCAATATCCGTTCGTTTATGTTAGCGTCTTGGTACTTTTCTCTTGCTTTATTATTATTTCACATTATATCCTACCTAGTTTTCCTTCTTATATACCTTAAAACAGTTATTTCAATGACTTCCATTTGTCTTTTAGTTGTTTATAGACGTACTTCAGAGGTATAATCAATATAAGTCTCACAACAGTCTTATAGATTATGTCCATCTCTTATCAAAATATCGTTTATTGTTTATCTAAATCGTCACACACACACACACACACACACACACACACACACATATATATATATATATAAATAAATATATATATATATATATATATACATTTATATATATAACTAGTTTATAATTTTTCATAATATTTTCTTCTATTTTTCCTTCTAGTTTTCCAAACTCTCATGTGGACATTACATGACTTCCTTGTACGCCTATTAAATTTCATATACACATTTTTTTTAAAATGAACAGTAAAATTTTATTTCATTAATAACTTCTGATATTTTTTATTTTTTGTTGTTGTATATATGAATGTAATTTTTTTTTTACAGTCGGAGATTAATTATTAATAAATTAATATATTTAAATTAAAAGAAAAGTTAAAAATAAAAGAGGAGATGAAGTTTGATACCAACTAATCTGCCTTCCTTTATAAGATACAAATATTTTATTAACTACAATTTTATATGGCTATAATTCTGGAAACAATGAAAATACCTTTCTGAAATGAAATATCATTGAAAAGCTCTCAATGACTTATTATTACAGTTAAAAAAATTCCAAAATCTTAATTTTTTTTTTGAATTTGGGCTCTTTTGGACATTTCTGGTTCAGTCAATTGCAATCAAAAGGGGAGATGCACAACTAGATGTTACGACAGTCCTAAATAAAAAATTTCAACCTCCTACAACTAATCGTTTTTAAGTTATGCGAATTACGTACTACGTTATGCGAATTACGTACGTATGTACGTAGGTATGTATGGACAACATGCCGAAACTAGTCAAAATGGGCTTCGGGATAATCAAAATAAATATTTCCATTGAAATTTGAAAACCTAAATTTTTCGTGATTACAATACTTCCTTTACTTCGTACAAGGAAGTAAAAAAAAATGTGATTGAGTGACCGAATAGATAAAATAGGTAATTTTCTAGGTAGTTCCCATTATCAACTTTTCAGTTTTACACCAAACATTAATTATATTTTTAAATAAGTAAATTATTTTTATTATTTCTTATTAATACAATATCCTATTCGAAACATATGTAATTTCTCTTTTCACAGATTTCCTATTTAAAATAGGAAATCAATCTGTGAAAAGATTGATTCAAAAAATTATTTTGAATCAATCTTTTATTGATCTGTATACCTGTTTATTCTGTGTTAACCCTTTAATCTCAATATAATTTAAACACATTATATTCTAAATGATGTGTATCTTCCTTTAAAGCATTTAATCTCTACATATCTCTCTATCATTAAATTAATTAAACTTGACTGTCTTAATAATTAGTTTACATTTTTAGAGATTCTGTTAAAAACTTTCTCTCCATTGTTATAAAACCTATTAATTTATTATTTTATATACCCATTTAACTTTCATAATTCTCTAATAAAACCATATTTTCAAGTCTCTTATATTTTTTATTATTTTCTATACTAATCCAAGTTTCGCTACTACAAAATGTTAACAAATACTTAAAGTAAAATTTTACCAGCGTTTAGGTATGTGTTTATTACTAGCAGTTTTCAGCTCAATATATATTTCCTTGTTCTGGTCTGCTTTAATCTATACCTTATTTCATTTATCCTTTCTAATTTATTTACTTACTAAAAAAAAAATAATTCTGTATCTTCTGATATATTATGTAAATCTATCTTAATATTTTTAATTTCTCACTATTATCCTTTCTGCCTTATTTTATTCCTTTTATTCTTAATCGTATATATTTCCGTCCTAGCAATAAATTTTATTGAATTTCCCTCCTAGTAATAAATACAAATCATTCAGAATTTCTTCAAACTAATTTTTGGTTTATATCAAAAGAACAATGTCATGGGTAAATTTTAATATTTCTTCCCCCTTGAAAAAATTTAGCTATTCCTTAATAAGCTTAATAATCAATAATTGATCCATAACTGTGATAGAGTTAAGGTGGTGTAGAGTTACGCTAATATATTCCCTTAAGCATATCTATATTCTGGTAAATTTGATATTAATTTTAGCTTTTACTGACAGTATTGGTATGAATTTCAAATAAATTATAACATAATGATTGAAAAAAATACATATTGAAAATAATATTTAACATACTAATTATAAAAATAAAATAAAAATAAAAATTTTTATTTTTATAAATTTTTTTAGTATGAAGTGTAATAACTAATAAAGTGTAAAATAAACAAATAAAAGATATAACCACAATTCTAGATGACAAAAAAAAAAATTAATTTGAAGAAAAGGTAAACAATGATTGAAATATAAATAGGAAAGATTAAATATCATTATTATTAATCTTACTGATTTCAGATTTTAAGAATTTAAATTGAAACTATGTACATTAAAGCTGCATATACGTAGATTTGCAGTCTACGTGATATGGCAGATTTGACTAATCCAATGATAATTCATAATTACTGGTTAATATATATAATGTCCTGAATTGTTTAGAGAATAACATACATAATTCGTGTATATAACGTTAATTAGACGAAGTAAGCGAGTGAAGAGAGCGCAGATTATGTTAATATACTTACAATTCGTCAGTACACTGAATCAATATAATCTAATCAAACATAAAAAACGCTCGCTTCGCTCGCTAACCTCGTCTAATTAACAGTAATGTTTTGCTTATTTAAAATTTAAATAATAAATTCAGTAATTTCTGCTTATATTCTAGTCGTTAATGTGGAAAATATGTGTACTGACCGTATATTAAATAAATTGTTATATCTTTATTAAACTCTCCAATATTGGAGGCGAATACACATATTAACCGATAATTAAGCGTAATCAATGGATTAATAAAATTTACCGTAACATATATACTGTATATATTTCTTTTCCGATGAATATAGGTAGAATAGGTAGAAAAAAGGGAAAAGTATGGTGATCATGTCAAAAATGGGATATCAGATTTTCTGCAAATCTTATGTAAAAAAAAAGAACATGTATGTATGTGACTAAGTATGTGTGTCGAACTGCACATATAAATATCATATATTATTCATATCAAATATTATTATCATTTGATATCATGTTGGGTTCGTCCTGAGGTTTTCACAGATTTTCTTAAAATTTAGCTAAAATATTTCTATATATGGAGCGTAGTTCATTTTCATTTTTATCTCAAAAAAAAAAATTTCTATTTTCTACAGAAGCAAATTGGATAAAACTTTCTTTATTAGATCAAATTCTATTTATCGTTTATAAATAATAATAATAATAAAATGAAATCAACCCCATCTCTTAAAATAGAAATAAATATTTTTTTGTTCTTTTGCTCAATCTCCCTCTAGTTAAAGTGTTTTACACGTATCTTTAAAAAGTTTTATTTCATATATAGTTTTCATATATACTTGATCGGTGTAAACTTGAAAGTAACTCAATATTTTGTCAACTTTTATACATATCTAATTCTTTGTAAGTAGTATATACACATAACAATAGAAATGACAACTTTTTTTTTTGTGGTAGATTAAGATACTTAATACAATAAAATGATCCTTAATCATGATATGACAAAAGTAACATTTAACTTAACTTTAAAACGGATATTTCCGTTGAATTCTGAAAACCGAAATTTTTTGCGATCACAATACTTCCTTGATTTCTTACAAGGAAGTATAAAACTTCAACACAATTTTAATAAACGTCATTTATTATATATTATTATTAAATAAATAAATTTTTTTTGGAAATAATTGTCCGTCTATTTCATAAATTGTTTTTTGACTTATTAATAAAATATTAACACATTAGCTACAATGTGTTTGATCGAAAAATTATATTAATGTAACCAAACACAGCATATATTATTTTTTATTAGATTATAACATGAGTTCTAGGATTTATATGTTCGACTGTGTATATATATTTTTACATCTGGGTAATTCTCAAGCCGATTTGTAATTTTGGTATTTATAATATTTTTATTTAATGATTGAATATTATCGATTTAACTTTAATTATAACTAGTTAACTTTAAATATATAACAGTAATATTTTGTACTTCCCATTCATAGATAACTAACAGTTCTAATCGCGCGGATCTAGTTCGCATTAATAATGACAATATTTCTGTTGCCACAAAAAAAAAAAAAATGATTCCAGTTGTTTTATTTGATAAGAAATTCTGTTCGGATAACTAAATTTCTTTATTTTTTGGATTTTTTTTTCAGCAAACTTAAACCAAATCTTTTGCTTTAAAGCAAAATAGATTTGCTTTGACTAAATGATGCACTATAATAACCATAAATAATAAAATACTTGGCATAAAAAAAAATTAATCAAATCCATGTTGTAATATATGGATTACGTGGTTGTTCTAATACACAACCACTGTTGTAAAATGTTAAGAAACTTATGGAATCGCATATATATATAACAACCTTGATAAGTCTATTTATGGCTTTATTGAAAATCGGCAAAGATCTGATTATGTATAAACCAATTACTTTTCTTTTTTTTTAACCTCTAGAACGACCGTTAAGGTATATCTTCAGAGGATGAGATGAATAAATTGTAGCGTGTGTGAAAAATATCATGCCTGACCGGGATTCGATACCGGGACCTCCGGATGAAAGACCAAGACACTACTAATCGCACAGGAGGCCGGCATAACCCAATTACTAACGAACATTAAAAAAAAAATTTGTTGAATGGCAAATTCATATATGAATTTAAGACCAGCACCGGTGGGGGCATCACCGGCACAAGCTTTAAGACCAGCACCGGTGGGGGCACAGACAATTCCTAAAATTACAATTATCTCCCAATACCTGAAAAAGATAAAAGAGATAAAGGCTACTAACAAAAATAGCATTGCAAACGTAATTGATCTGCAGTATAATTATTTCATCTTTGAGAAGTTTCAAAATGACGCACAATAATTAATATAGATAATAAAATACTTAGCAAAAAAATTATAAATTAAAATATTAATTAAACATTAATTATAATTTTAATTTCTGATTAGAAATAATCATGATGATTGTAACAGTCAAATATCAATAAACTGTACTGCTAATAGCGAGGACCACAAATATGCATAGTACTTTATTTGTAAATAAAGTTTTATTTTATGTGTAAAATCTTTCCCTTATATGACAATTGACTTGTTTATTTACTATTTTTTATTTTTTTTAAATTCTTGTTTAACCTTCGGAACTACCGTAAGGTATTATTTTAGAGGATGACTGAGGATGATATGTATGAATGTGAATGAAATGTAATCTTGTTCAATCTCAGGTCGACCACTCCTGAGAAGTGAGGTTAATTGAAACCCAGCTACCAAAGAACAATCATAGTAAAGATAAAAATTTTATACGGATTTGAATACTAGATCGTGGATACCGGTGTTCTTTAGTGGTTGGGTTTCAGTTAACCACACTTCTCAGGAGTGGTCGTCTTGAGATTGTTGCACAAGACTACACTTCATTCGCATTCATACACATCATTCTCATTCGTCCTCTGAAGTAATACCTTACGGTAGTTCCGGAGGCTAAAGAGATAAAGAGAGCTACCAAAGAACACCGGTATCCACGATCTAGTATTCTAATCCGCATAAAAGTAACTACCTTTACTAGAATTTGAACCTTAGAAGAACTTAAAGTTTCTGATTCGAAATCAGCTGATTTGCAATATCACGTTAACCACTAGACCAGCCCGTCGGTTTGGCTTGTTTAATTTATAAAATAGTAATAAATTTTTTTAATTACTTTAAAATTTATTTTCTAAATTCAATTTCCTTGACCAATTTATCGTCAAGTCATATTTTCTGAGCATACAAAAAATCACCCACAATCTCGGAAATTAAATACTAGATTGCGGAATATACAAATATGATCGAAACACGGCTCAACAGACTCATATCATTTTATTTATAATTAATATAATTTTATTACACGTGAACATCACATAGAAAAAATTAATTAACAACAAGAAGATATCAATAGATATAAGAGGAGGAAAATAATACATTATTTTATTAGTTAAAAACAGCATATATAATTGCGACAACTTGAAAAAAAAAATTCTCATGTAACACCATGAGGCAATAGCTACACTTACATGATATTTTAGATATGGGCTGTTGCTGAGGAGAAGAAAAGGTAGTAAGTAACCATTCCTTCTTAATATGAAAGAAGCGACGTGCTTTTGAAGATAAATGATATTACCGGAAATATTCTCTCTCACATTTCATGATAAAAGTGGGAGTAATTTTTCAAGTTAAGGTACATCGTTCTTATGTTAAATATATTATTATAAATGACTCATTATTAATATCAACAATTGACCGACAACATACCGATTACCGACAACATACTACCCATAACAGATGGCTCAGTGATTTTTTTAATACATTTTTTGTAATTAATGATTTTTTTTTTCGGGGATTCTAAATGAGAAAATATTTTAAATGGAAGTAGATTTTGACTTCTTACACTGTTAACCCGTAAAAAAAATAGAAAAAATTATAAAAGCGTAGAAAAAAAAAATTAATGCAATATGAAAATAAATTCTTGACCATTCTTTCTTGGCCTTTACCAATTCATTCATTTACTTCATTGAAATATAGAAAAAAAAAACATGTGGCAGTCGCAGGACTGGCCGACAGAAGTTATTACTTCATATATATATATATATATAACCGTTATATATATATATATATAATAATGAAGTTATATATATATAACTTCATTATATATTTATATATATATATATATATATATATATATAATTGTTAATTATTGTCAAAGATATTAATTTAAAAATTTGAAATCCGCGCGCAAGAATTGGTATTACTGACACCGTAATTTAAGTTGGCAACAACTCGCAAGTATTTGCTAAATGTATTTTTCTTTAGATATATACACATGATTTACTCGATACTATTAATCAGAAAATTTAAAACTTTAATTTTACATATGTGTGTATGTATGGGTGTGTGTGTGTAATTTGTATTTATTTAAAATTTGTATATATATATATATATATATATATATATAT
>JAAAKQ030043365.1:0-11752 GCA_010016005.3 Zanna intricata
ATTGATTAATTTAAAAATGTGACGAGGGCTAATGACCACAGCAGTCGATGCCCATATAAAACAAGAAAAAAAAAAAATTTTCAAAGAGCATGTTTCTATTAACATGCTCTTTGAGTGTTCAAGTTCGGAAGAAACCTTGATTTGCTTCTACGAGTTAATCGACATATCCAACTTGCACATAATACCGTGTACCGGTATAAGGCTCTGGTAAGACCTATCATTGAGTATTGTACTGTTATTTTGAAATGTGATAGATACTATACTAATCGTCAGACAGGGGCATTTCAGAAGCGACTCCATATGTTGCGCTTGCGTCATTTTAGTCATTCCTTTGACGGATATGAGGATGACTGTAGTTTTTGGAAAATGCAACCTCTTAAGACCAAGTGTATTGCTCAGGAACTGGTTTTTTCTTGTTCATAAGATTATTAATTGGGTTATTGAAGATGATATATGCAGTGTAAGCCTACATGTTCCTTTGGGTCGCTCTCGTAACACAACGCTTTTCCTTTTAAGCTAGGTGTACTGGTAGAATGAATATGGTCAGTTGGTTGATATATTTAGTATTACATCATGTGATAATGTAAATATGATATAGTAGGGGTTTTACTTACTCATTTTTTTGTCTTGTGATATATCGTTTTTTTACACATAGTGTATATGTTACCATTTTCCTTTTATTTCTAGTTTTTCCCTACTAACAAATTAGTTTACTATTGTACTTTTCAAGTTATCTAGTTTAATTATATGATAATATAATATTCCTCTTAGACTTTTCTAGATATGAAAAGTACGTACACCAAGGGTTCTTATACTATATTATGCACTTTCTTCACACTAGAGTAGGTCACCGCAATTCCCTTAGAGTTTAAGTCTTTATGGAGTTGAGAATGGCTAAAACGGGTGATGCAGAGGTCATTCAAAGAAAAAATATGTAAAGGGCGGAAACAACTCAAAAATTTCGAATAGGACCAATGTAGGTCATTCGATATATCATTTTAAAAAGTTCATTGAGACGAGAAAAATTATGTAATTAAAACGAAATTCCGGTTTCTCATTCAAAAATGGCAGTCAACATTGTGTTTATTTCAGTTAGCTAGAACGATGGTTGTATTCTTCTATTTAATTTTTTTTGTTTTTGAGATATCCCAATTTTCTCTTTGGAAATATTCTCTGATAAGAGAGAATAACTCAGTAAGCCCAAATTTAGAGTATTCGGGCATCAGGGTGGTGGGGAGCTGAGACGGTCAATCATTTTAAATGAAACAAATGTTCAAGCAATAAACAGATCAAGTTCTACGTGTAAGGATTGTTGTCAAAGTGCTGTTCGTACGGTTCAACACAAATCCTTACAATTTCCCCTAATCATAATGTACCCTAAACATTAAAAGGAAAACTCATATTTTCATACATTGCATGTCTTAACCAATAAATTGGTGCCAATATAACTTCTACATTATAAACGAAGAAACTTCATATCAATTCGATTAAGGGAAGATTTAAGGAAATAGGCTTAATATCATTCTGGATCTGTTAAGATTTTTGTTCTATAGCTAAATAAAAAGGGTTCATACATTTTTTTGCCTCGTTGGGACTGAAATGCATAAATCTCTCTAATTTACTCACCACCTTATGTTACTAAATCGAATATAATTATTTTTAATCCAATTTGCTCAACTTCCGTATTTTTTTAAATGCAACTAATTTTTTTCCGAATTCTGAAGAATATGAGTAATCTAATGTAAATAATTTTTATTGAAACTAAACCAATATCGTTTTAAAATAAGTATTATATTGCAAAAATAGTTTAGCGTTTAAAAGAATATATTCTAAACTATGACAACAGAATAACTTCCAGATAGCATCTGAGTGAACAGTAGTTCAATTAGTTATTTCAGCGCAGCTCAAAATTCCGATGTTAAACGAAATTGTTTCTTACGGAAACCTGCATTTAAGTGGCTGTTTATGTTTTATAAAATCAATTTTTATTGTGGTTGTATTTAAACTGATCAACTCAAAATTGTTGCCCAACAATGTGCTGTTCTCTTATGTGTAAAGATTCCCTAAACTTCGTATGGAATATGGGAACCACGGGCTTCCATTGTTTGAAGATGACTTGAACATTCTGCTGGGTCATTTTTTGCCTCATACTGCGGTCCCTCTGAGTACAGATTCTGTCCACAGAGGTGGAAGAGATGGGTAATACTTTTCCATACCCTTGATTTTTTTTTCTCTGTTTATGGTTATGGTGACTTTAATCGGTCTAGGATGGGTAGCTATTGATCGACCCGAGAACACTCTTTTCCATCTGGTGGCTAAACAATAAGTTTAATACCTGATCTTCTTATAAGGTTGTCGGGTATTGAATTCCCTTTTATCATACAAACCTAAATAAAAAATTGTGAAGAAATCGATTACTTCCAGATTCTACACGAGTATTTATGACCAAAAAATGTTGGACTAGCAGTCCAACAAATGTAACAAATCAACTCGTACATGCCATTCCTACTGTATGTATTTTTCTAGATTGTAAAAAAAAAAAAAAATTATTGTAAAACAATCATATTTCCACTAATAATAATATTTTATAATATTTTCAATCTATATCATAATAATACAGTTATTAGCACAGTAGTGTTTGAATGAAAAATATAAAGACACAACTTTTTAAGTAAAGGCGATAAGATGAAAACATTAAAAATAGAAGGTTGACAAAAAATTTGACAATTTATTTTAAATGTAAAACTAATAAGTTTGATAATTTTTAAGATTAAATATTTTTATAACAAATTTTTATATTTATATTTCCTAAAAATGCTTTTGTTTTCAATTTAAACCCCTTAATAGTTTCCTGTTTATAAAAGAATAATCATAAATAAACAAAAATTCCAAGAATATTGACTGAAAACGATCAAGGCTTCGCTTGGTTGTGATTTAAAAATATGTACATAATAAAGATAGTAATAACTCATTTAATTATTAAAAGAGGCAATAATAAGCTAGGCGATATAATTATTATGGTTAAAAACTTAACTATCAAATAATGTATACATATTTTCTTCTCTTTTTTTTTGTACTTTTTTTTATTTAATAGATTGTTTTTTATTTGAATATTCTATACGTGATACATAATGTTGAGACTTTCTTCTACTTTTCGATTCCGTTAGAAAAACAAGTTTTCTTAAACTCCTTTCTTAATTTCTTAAAAAATTTCTTGTTTTGATATTTTACTTGAAGTTCTAAATTTTAACTGGTATTAAAGTAATATTTTTGTATAATAATCTTGTGCACTATTTTGCAATATTTTGTAAGTGAAATGTTTCTGTTAGTTCTTAAACAATTAATATTAATCATACTTTATTAAAGAATGATCACAGTTAAAAATATAAATTTTATTGTGTTTGTTGAAGTAAAGAATACTAAAATAACACTGTTTAACGTATTTAAACTTTACTCAAACTTTATTTTTTAACGTATTTATTCAAAAGTTTATTGAAAAAAAATCGTGTTTTTTTTTAAGAGATTTATATTTTCAAGTGCCATTTCAAAAAAAAAATTAGAGGGCCTTCATTTTAAAGCGATGTCGAATATTTATAGCGAATTATTCTCAAAAAAAATTTTCATTTATATAAATAATTAAAATTTACTAAACATAATGAAGCATACTTGGTCAACTTCAATAACAGTAAGTTACAGTCAAAACACAATCTTATTGCAAACTTCTTATTCCACTATCACAGAATAAATAATGTAATAAAAGTCCTATAAGTTATTTTCTTTAAGTAAAATTTTATTCGATATTACAGCACAGGGACACTCAGGAAACTCTGGCAGTATTAGATCGGCTGGATCTGGACACTGAAAAACCAAGCGACGAGGAAATGGCGCGAAAGTTTGGCTTCGAGGAAGATTATTTCTCAGGCACACTTTCATGGTGGCAACGAGTCAAACCACAACTGTGGTCGCTTTTCGATGAGCCTTATTCTTCTAATACAGCAAAGGTAAATATGTATATAGAAAGAGTTGTTGCTTTTTCTATATATTTTTATTAATATGTTTAGTCAGTTTAAGAAAATTTATCATAAAATAACAATATCACAAGATAAATGAGTACAGAAAAATAAAATTATGTAACAAATATTCTTAAATGAGTTTTTTTTTATTAATTAATAAAAAATTAATTAATATACGAAAAATTAATTTAAAAAATTCATGCGCTAATAAAAAATTTTTTTTATAAAAATGTATAAACAACGTAATTGTTTCATTTGATATTTATAACGAATGTCCCATTGAAAATTGATGGATGAGTTTAATTTTATTTATGTATTAATAATATTCAAATGTATTCTATACGAAAGAGCTGATGACTTAGGAAATGAAAACAAGAATTATAGTAGTGACTAATTTCCAAGGTGGAACAAACTTTGGTCTTAAAAACCAATAACTATAAGCCCGGGTCTAAATATTCCGTTAAATAAGAATTAATAATTTACATAATTGTGTAAAATATTTTCTGGCAGTTAATTTTCTTTCTGCTTTGATCGACATATTACAGAAAAAAATATTACTTAAGGTATTTGAAGTTGAAACCATAATTGAAATAATAAAAAATTATTTTTTTTTGTAATCCATTATACGATAAAATGTACAAAAGCACCTGTTGTAAGTTATTTTAATGATGTAATATCTGAATGAGTTTAACTTTAAAGTATACAGAAAAGTATCTCGGAAAAAGAAACTTTTATTAAATATCAAAACAACTTGTAACATTTTTTAAGTAAGGTATATAGATTTACATGGTTTTTTCTGATTGTGTTTATACTGTTACCTTACTTTTCTAGCTTGATTTTTCATCCACATAAGCTACGCTACTTTAATAGGAAAATCTTTTTCTAAATGATTCAGGTAGCTGAAGTGTCTTACTTTAAAAAGTACATTCGCAAAGAAAGATTTCATTTGAAGAAAAAATTTTACAACTCTGTTAGTGTAAAAATTTAAATATTATGAGTTGATTTTAAAATTTATCAGATGTACAGGTAGAGTTTTGTACCTGTTGAATAGTCGTATGTAAAACACGTCGTTACTGGAGAGAATCTAAACGGTGCAACGAGTAAGAATTTAATTTCCAAGGTAGAATATCGAGTCAGTGGGGTGCCTGGCGGATATTGCGGAGTTAACTCGGTTACAAGAAATAGACGATTGGAAAGCAATTCTATTCGTTCATGATGATTCACAGATGGAAGGAGAGAATTTTATTTATTTCTCAGTTAGAAATTTTTCTTTCAGCAGAGAATAAAAACAAGTGAATTAGATATACTGAAACATTCTTACACACAAACCACTTCAATTGCCGTGAATTAATTAGACGGTCCACCTTATTTTTATCACTTCGAACTCTATACCATTACGTATTATCCACCAATTTCATCGACATAAAACAAAACAGATTTATTTATAACTCCAAAATTTTGAATCTTAAATTCTAAAATCCCCTTCTTTCCTGTTTTATTTGATTAATGTTAGTAAATGTTTGTTTTTATGTCTATGATATGAAATTCCTGATCTTTTCACTATTCCTTAATATATTTCCCAGTTATTCAAAATGCATAATGCCCTAAAATCTCTTCACCAAATCACACACTTATCTCCCTATTATCTATCTCACTTCTGTGCATTATCTCAAATCACTTTTCTGTGGACTGAAGACCATTACCCGGGATGCGATTGAACAAATCTGATATGTACACCAGATCAGTTCCTTGCACGTCTATTAAATTACATATACACATTTTTAAAAGTAAATAAAATTTTATTTCACTAATAACTTCTGATTTTGTTTCATATTTTATTCTTTTTATTTTTATTGTTGAATTATCGATTATTTTAAAGATTTTTTGCAATCAGAAGTTAATAATTATTGATAAATGAATATACTTAAATTAAAAAAAAAGGAATGAAGTTGGACTTGAACCGATGTGCCTTCCTTCCCGTTGTAAGGTCCAAATACTTGATTAATCAAAAGTTTATTTGGCTATAACTCTGGGACTATTGAAAATAATACCACTTATTGTATGTCGTTGAAAAACTGTCAAACTTATTACTGCAGTAAAGAAAAGGTCATAAAACAAAATTTTCTGGATTTTGGGTTTTTTGGACATTTTTGGTCACGTCGATTGCAATCAAAAGAAAGGTGCACAAGTACATGTTACAACAGTCCTAAACCAAAAATGTCATCATTCTACGGCTGAACGTTTTTGAGTTATGATAGAATACATACATCAGTTCGTACAGAAGTTACGCCGTAACTTATCAAAATGGACTCAGGGATGGTCAAGGTGAATATTTCGGTCTAAATTTTTCACGATTATAATACTTCCTTTACTTCGTACAAGGAAGGTTTTATTTGAAGGTGAGATATGATCCTCCAATTCTTTAATAAAGTGGACAGTTACGCAATTGCTGAAATAATAGTTTTTATTAACATCAAATATTTATACAACTATTAATTCAAAAATCTTACATGAAATATCAGGATAGAGTAAAAGTCCCTTTATTACTCATATTACTAGATCAGTGTTATTCATATCTTCGTGAGTTGCTAATTATTGTAAGTTTCAGATTTTTCGTGCGTAGTATAAATAAAAGTTAATAATAATTAAATTATTCCATATAGTGAACTTCTTTATACTTTTTACAAATGTTAATTTCGACTTGACAGTGTAAAATATTCAGTTTTTATTTTTGGATTATTTAGTGAATAACCAAAAATGAAAAAGAAATAATTATATAAGAAAAAGAAAAATAATATGAAGAAGTATATCTCAAAAAGGCGACAAGAAGATAAGAGGAAGAAAATGTTAAGAATAAGAGAAGAATACAAAAATTAAGAGATGATAAATATAAAGAGGAAACAAATGTTAAAACCAAAGATATAATAAAGAAGACGGTAAAAAAGAATGAATAAAGAAGGTAGAATAAAAAAGATGATAAATATAAAGAGGAAGAAAACTTAGACAAGGAAAGAATAAAAAGATTAAGAAAGGATGATGAATATAAAGAGAAAGAAAATTTTAAAACTAGTGAACGTGTTCACAAATTAAGATCAGAAGAATAATATCAAACCAAAGAACGATTAAATGGTTGGCAACAAAAAACAAATAAACGAAATGACGACTATTTCCGACTTAGGGAGAATATTTTACGACAATATCAGAGGAATAATGAACTAAAAGATAAAAATTTTTTGCAATTTATTAAAGTCGGGCATGTATGCCTCAGTGTATATGTTGTTCTTGTCAGGGTCTATTTTTTAGTCACTCTATAGTTAACTTTAATATAAATAAAATTAAACAGAAATTCCAGATTAATTAAATAAAATTAAACAAAAATTAAAGTAGAAAATCCAAAAATAATACGATTATAAATTATAATTTTCAATTATTAAATAATCAGATGTTTCACCAAATAATAACTTCTGATTATTTAATTTTTTTTTTTTTTAATTGCTATTATTGAATTATTATTTATTGTAATTTTTTTTACAATATCGGGTTAATACTTATTAATAAATCAAATTATTTAAATTAAAAAAAAAACAGTTAAAAAATAAATTTAGAAAAAGGTAAAAAAAATGAAGTCTGATTCGACCCGATGTGCCTTCCCCTTATAAGATCCAAATATTTCATTAAATAAAATTTCATTTGGCTGTAACTCTGGAAAAAATGAAAATAAGTGCCACTTATGATACATCGTTGAAAAGCTCTCAATGAGAGCTTATTACTGTTAACAAAAAGTCCAAAATCCAAATTTTTTGGGTGTTTGAATTTTTCTGGACATTTCCAGTTCAATCGATTGCAATCAAAAGGGGATGTGCACAACTAGATGTTACAGCAGTCCTAAATTCAAAATCTCAACATCCTACGACTAATTGTTTTTGAGTTATGTGAGATACATACGTACATACTTGCGTTCAGACGTCACGCCAAAACTAGTCAAAACGGATTCTCGGATGGTCAAAACAGATATTTTCGTTGAAATCTAAAGCCGAAATTTTTCGCGATAACAATACTTACTTTACTTCATACAAGGAAGAAAAAATATATTCATCACTTAACGATAGTATCAGTAGTGATTCTTCGCTTAAATATACTTAAGCGAAGAATCGTATGAATTAAACCATATGAATTATTATTATGAATTGTAGTGCCCTCAAATTATCTACCTATTTTAATCCCTTCATATTAATGACTTATCCTTCATAATCATTCCTTTTAATTTCTTAAACATTCATTTAAATACCAGTTATTTTTTATAATGGACGATTGCTTTTAAAGTCCTGCCAAACGTTGCTTGTGTATGATGAATAAAATCCCAATGTTAAGTTTCAAAATGCCATATAATGAGGTTTATTATTATCCAGTGGTTTTTCAACGTTTTCACTTTTAAGTATATGACTATGTTAACTCACTGCTTTGACTCTGTCAACTCACTCTTGCTCCATTAGTAATCTTTAGTTTCTCTTTTAATTCTTGTTTCAGTAACATTAGTAACCATTTATTAATATTAGATCTAATATTCTCTTGTATATAGATCTTTTCGAAAACAGTGTAATTATAATGTATGTTTATTTAAACATAAGGAAATAATACACTCGCACAAATTTGAAAAAAGAAATAATAATAATAACAATAAGCAACAAAAATATACTACCACATACGTCTTCTTTTTCGTCTATCTGTGGGTTTCTTCGAAGAAATTCAAGCCTCGTAACCGGATTGAGATACTTTAATGAAATTTATCACAGAAATGTAGACTGTCACGCTTTACGAAATAAATAAATGTAGATATCTGTTAGAATTTCAAATTAGTAATCATATGAACTTTTAAATCAGTAATTTCTCTTAAGATATTGATTTTATCAAGTGATGTTTTTTTTTTTTTATAAACTCTTAAACATTATATTGAAAAAAAAAAGAACTGATTCTAAATTTTATTTTATATCATCAAACAACTGCTTCCTGGCATTAATATAAAGAAAATAAATAACTTTACATCCCTATACCTCTGATTTGAGTTGGATGAAATGAATTTCATTAAATTTTTTATTACTAGCTTCATTGTTTTCAATAATATTTAAAACGTAATGTTACGCTATAAAAATAAGCAATGTAAATAATTAATTATATTTTGTTTCAGATAATTGGAATTATTTCGGTTTTCTTCATCTGTGTATCGATTCTCTCGTTCTGCCTGAAGACACACCCAGATATGCGAGTTCCAGTTATACGTAACATCACTGTGAACACCTCACTGCACACAGCCGCTTGGACTCTAGATAAAACACACACCAACGCACATGATGCCTTCTTCTACATCGAATGCGTGTGTAATGCGTGGTTCACGCTCGAAATTCTCATCCGTTTCGTAGCATCTCCCAATAAATGTGACTTCATTAAAGCATCTGTAAACATCATTGATTACATCGCTACCCTTAGCTTCTACATAGATCTCATACTTCAAAAGTTCGCCTCGCACCTAGAAAACGCTGACATTCTTGAATTTTTTTCTATTATTAGGATCATGAGGCTATTCAAATTAACAAGACATTCCTCGGGCCTAAAGATCCTCATACAAACGTTCCGGGCCTCAGCAAAAGAACTAACTCTTCTCGTGTTCTTCCTGGTGCTAGGAATTGTAATATTTGCCAGCCTGGTTTACTATGCCGAGCGAATTCAGGCTAATCCACACAACGATTTTAACAGTATCCCTTTGGGTCTGTGGTGGGCATTAGTCACTATGACTACTGTCGGCTACGGTGATATGGCACCAAAGACTTATGTGGGTATGTTTGTGGGTGCACTGTGCGCTTTAGCAGGAGTATTAACGATAGCGTTGCCCGTGCCCGTCATCGTTTCCAATTTTGCAATGTATTATTCTCACACACAGGCGCGAGCAAAGTTGCCCAAGAAAAGACGCCGAGTATTACCGGTAGAGCCAACACGCGGCCCACGGCTACCCGGGCAGGGACCTTTGCCTCCTGGAACAGGAGGAGGGCCACCTATGAGCTCAGGACCAGGAGGACCAGGTTGCGGTCCCACTGGCACTCTTGCAGCTCAGAACCGCCGCATGAACGCCATTAAAACGAATCATCCGAAAGATATGGGACCAAAAATGGGTAAGTTGCTTACTTAATATTAATCTTTGCTTTGCTTTTTTATGCTAATATATGCTAGAAGCACTACTTTTTACCGTATAATTAGCTTTTAGAGATTAAATAATACATTAAAATGATCTGTCCTACCAGCTAGCATTATAGAACGAGCAATAAAATAGACGAACTTTTGAGCTTATATCAGAACTATTTCCATGAGTATTTCAAAGCTTTAATTAAAGTAATCTTCTTAAGGGTTTTATGAATATAATATATAAAGATAGAAAAAGAATGTATATATCTCTATGTTTATTCAGTTCAAATCAATAAATATTATTAAAAGCCCAGTCAAATGTTAAGATGCAAAAGCTTTCTAGTAATACCAAAATGTTGAATAATCTGACATTTATAGTCTTTACAAGGTTTTCTGAACCCTTAGTGGATTCAAACACTAAAATTAAATACCATTTAATACAATAACTCCTCTGCTACTGAAGAAATATAAGAAATATTGTATAATTCTACTCATATCTTAATAGTAAATACATATTTATCAGGGTACTGTACACTAAGATTTTTTTGTACCAACACCTTTGACCTAATAGGACAGACTTATGTCAGTCAAATTGAAAACGAAAATCACTAAAATAATCAGCGAGATATTAAAGGAAATTAAAATATTTTATGACAAAAATCTATTAAAAAATTTATTTAAGAAAGAACTTATATTCGCTTAATTTAGGACTGCTGTACTTTTCATTATGTCCCAAAATAAATCTCTGTCACTTAGGACAATTTTATTCTAGTATGATTTTTTTATAATTTGCTTTTCTAAAATTAATATTTTTATAATAAAGTTTATTTCAATTTGGTTTTCTATACTTTATTTTTATCAGCTGTTTTCCATGAGTGTTTTATTTTCTTAGTTTTTAAAGATGGATCATTAAACAATTGGGACTAAAAACTGAATTACATCCAAACTTTACTGGCATAACAACATTTATTTTTTTTTTGTGTATTTACCACTTAAACATTAAAGTTGTAGCCCAGTTACTAAAGAAAATTCTTCTAAAATACTTCATAATATACTAGCAAATATTCTGCAAATCTAATTTCAATAACCTCCTAATTAGAATCTTAAAATTTGATGTGAATAAAACTATTGTTTAAGCACAAATAAAAGTAAGAACTTTTGCCAATGCTGAATTGATTAAATCATATTCTTAAAATTGAAGTTTAAGCAAAAATATTTTATGTTAAATTTTCTATTATGTAACTGCACCTTTTAATTCAAGTAATTATTAAACCCAAAATGTAGATCAAAGTAACAATATGTATCAAATGTTTGTCACTTATAACATTATTTTTTTTATATTTTATCATTATAAAAATGAGATTTGATGATGAAAAAATGATGATTAATAAATGGTTGCTAATAACAACAAGCACCAATTAAAACCTTCACTACAACCATGTATAGGGACACTTCAATGAAGTAACTGAGAGGTTCAATGAAGATTTTAGTATATACTAACTTGACTCATTAATTAAATTTGTATCTTACTTGTATCTTTGCTTCAAAGACATGCACCATGTTCA
>JAAAKQ030043376.1:0-14732 GCA_010016005.3 Zanna intricata
AGAAAGTAAGCCCATTCTTAATTGAAAGAGCGATAACGAGTTGTGTTGGTGGTTTAGTTAAGGATATTAGAAAGACATTCAACGGGCTACTCGTTGAAATGTAAATGACAGTCAGTCAGATAAAATTAAATTTCTTAAGAAAATTGGTGATTTCTCGGTGTCTGTGCAGCCGCATGTACCCTTAACTCATCAAAAGGCATTGTTGTGTGCAGAGATCTGTTGAATTGCACAGAGAATGAAATCATCGAGGAAATGTCTAGTCAAGGTGTAATTCAGTGTCGAAGGTTGACCATGAGAAGGAATGGGTAGGTGCTTCCTTCTGCCTCACATGTGCTGACCTTTAATAGACAAAAACTGCCAGAGAAAGTACGAGCTGGTATACATCGATTGGATGTACGCGCTTTCATCCCGCAGCCAATGAGATGCTTCAACTGTCAGCGCTTTGGACACACTGCAGCTAGATGTGAGGGACAAGAGGTATGCGTGTGCGGACTTAAAAAACATGAGGCGAGCTATGTAAAAACCCTCCGACGTGCATTAATTGTAAAGGGCATCATAATTGCCGTTCTAGGAACTGTTCCGTTTATAAGAGTTAAACTGCTATTCAAGAGGTCAGAACGCTTCAAAAAATCAGTTACTCAGAAGCGAGAAAAGTTGTCAGTAGCAGAACGCCTCGACCTGCGACTACTTATGCGAAGGTGGCTGCTGCCCCTTCGGTGCCTAAAGCCGACGTCGAACAATTACTAGTGGATCTTGCTCCAAGCCTCACCACCTTGATTGGAAGTATTATTGATAATAAGATTCAACCGAGGCAACAGAAGGAAAAAGTTAGAGAGCAAATATCTTTTCCTGCGATAGATACTGCTGACACAATAACTGAGACCACCAAGCAGAAAATAGCAGCATAACCCGCTATTTCAAAACACGCTAGCGGTGATGTGTACAAAGTTAAAGAAGCATAGGAAAAAACCAAATTCGTCGCTCCGACGGTCAGCCACACGGAGAAGGAGAGTGTGGCGAGAATGCCCAAAGAGGCTGAGTGTAGTTGACCAGTGGAGGTGGAAGTGAGAGATGAGAAATCTTTGGACGTAGATGCTACAGTACATGCACCTACAGAGCCTCCAATATCCCAAAGAACTTTTACAGAGAGAGCAGGCACATCAACCTCCCCATATTTCGATCTGGAAGCCGAAGTAATCTCGAGGCTATTAGTGAGTGTCTAGAAATGGCGAGAGTGCCAAGTTTACCACGCTCACAATCTAACGTCTCGACTGATGTTAGTAGGAGAGTATCGCTCACATCTGGAAGAGAGAATGATGATATGTCTGAGGCCTCAGAAACACTTTCATGAGAGGTAGAGGCTATAAGACGAATGGAGAAAAAATCCAAGAAGGGCTGGCCGAATGGAAAGCCTATAAAGTAAAGTGGCAGACATTGAAAGTCAATGAGTAGAGATTTAATTATAATTGTGGAACATCTGAGGAAAATTTATTTTCTTTGATTACAAGTAACAGGTTTACCTTCTCTTTCCGTTTTTTAGTAGAAGGGGCTAATGACCTAAGTAGACGATGCCCCTAAAACTTCAAAAAAAAAAGAACATAAAAATATAAAAAATAAAATTTTAAACTTCTGCATTAAAGTACCTCTAAGTAAACCTAAGCAAAATTTTCCTAATAGAATGTTTCTTGGCTTTGTCTACTTCTTAAAATTAGAAAGTGAGGAGTATTATTTTTCATTGACCATTAACCATCCTAATGGGTAAAATCTTAAATCGCAATACTACTAACTGTATCCGTTAGTAGAAACGTTTACTCACTACTGTTCTATGACACTAACTTTTTATATTTCCATAATCGATGTTCGGTAATGACAGATATTAAACAACCACCATAAATCTGAGAAAATATATGATCCCAAAAAAATATATAATTCTCAAAAAATATGTTTTTTTTTTTTTTTTGCTACAACACATTAATTTCCTCACGAGTAGATTTCATTACAATGTTAATCCGAAAATCTTACTGCCTACCTAGCAATAGCGTTATTAAAATAGCGTAGGAAAGTAGAGGTTTTGTAAACAAAATATCGAATTAGAGTATACGAATAATAATAGTTCAGTTCTGAAAGGTTTATAGCATTAAATTGCTGAAGAAAGTATAAGAGACCTTGACTGAATTCCGACAGATTGAATTTATAACTTCCTTTCAAATGACTAACTACGAAGGATGTACTACAGTAATACAATAATATCTTTTACCGTTACATTTTTCAACGAATACTTTATTTTGTGTTGTGTTAATTCCCGTTCAGTTGTTCTATCATATGGACATTAATTACATACAAATGCAATTATTTGATAGAATGTATATTTTCACACTATCTATTACTATCCGCTGTAACCGGCTTCACCGGTTGCTGTTGGTGGATCAACAGCTGGCGGCACTCTGTGACTCCTCATAGTTTTCCTACAAACTCATAGTATAAAACTAAATAGACTCTAAATTTTACTTTTGGTAATATTTCTCAATATAAAATACCTAAAATTAGAATATAAGAAAATGTAATAATATTTTTGATTAGTGAGGAGGCGTACTATATTATAAAAGATGTTATAAATAAGATTACTTTTGACGAATTTAAGAAGTGTTTTATAAAACTTTTGTTAAAACCCATTCTAAGTAAAAAACATTTTTCCGTATTTTAAAATGTGGTAACATTGTAGCTACAACGTAATTGTGTAACACATGTAGATGAATTTGTTTTTAACATACCCTCCGAAAGCAAAAATACTTATTTTTTTAAAAACTTGCTAGGTTTTAAAAAACTAAACATTTCAACAAAATAAGCCGTATTGAGATTCATGGTAGATCCTTTATTCCTAGTTTTATTATCTTAAGTCATTAGAATTATCCTGGTTTATTGTAATTGGTTCAGTAGTTCACGAGCCAATATCAGATCATACACTAAGGTAAATTAAATTTTGTCCACTTTATTGATTAGAATCAGAAAAAATGAGTAAGAGCTCTTAAAATGTTTGAAACATCATCATGAGATTTCCAACTGTAAAATCAGTCAGTACCTTGTATAGCGAGTGGCGTATTGCTGTGCAAATAGGCTGACGGCTGGCTTACCCCGCGCTATTAACTATCCTGAACAACTCTGACAATGTACTGCATACTATTTCTTTTTTCTTATTTTTTTTTTTAAACACCCATGCAGCAACTGCCGTTAGGTATGTCATCAGCCGCTGCGCAGTGATGTGGCAGCAGATTAACCTACCACCTCCCAATCTTGGGTCCTACAACTGGAAACCCCCTCTCCCCATTGGAGTCTTCCCGGTCTCATCAAGGCAACCCGACCTCCCGCTTCCGAGGTGCCGAAGAACCCCTTCTCCGGAGTGTTACCCTTCCGAGTAGGGATAGGATCACCTATCCCTATTGAAAGTCGAGTGTGCATTTCACACATTCGGTCCTTACCCCCCCCCCCCCGTGCGCGACCCTTACACGCCTCGAGGGACCCCCATGCGTCATCACTCTCTGGTTCTGGACCCCGATCCAGAACACTCTTGCGTGTGTCCCGGACGAAGGTATCCTCAGCAATTGTGCTGCCTCTCTGGCCCTACACGTCGTCACGGTTCGCCTCTGGCGTCCACCTCATTTTCTGACGCTTAAGTTATACATATAAATATACACGTATGATAAAACAAAATTCCTTAGCCTAAATTTCATCTGGGTTTATCATGTACAGAACCATCAAATACCAGTACTCTAGCCACTTCTCATTTCGATCTCCTGATATCCTGGGTTTCCTTATTGCCACCAGTTTACAACAATAATAGACAAAAATACATCAATAATCATACGAATAATAGACAATATAACTTATGCTACGAAGATCCTAATCTAAAACACAGCGACGGCCGTCAAGGAGGTTGCAATCCGATTTCTACTGACAGGTAGAAATCGTTGCGACGTTAGTCCATTCCCCATAATAGCACTTTCCTCTGTTTTGTTTCCAGAATTCTCGAAGCTAGAGATGTCACCTCGTCCCACGACGTCTTCATTGAAGCATGTGTCCCACCAGGTTTTCCGGAGTTATCCAATCTAGGCCGTATAGCCTCAGTAACACCTTCCTACCTGCGGCAATGGAACAACACATGCTCCGGGGTATCGTCCTGCTGGCAGTAGATACATGTAGAATCCCTTCTTCTTCCAAATTGATGCAGATAAGCCCCGAATCCACCATGACCCAAGAGGAGCTATGTGAGGTAATAATTGATCTCCCCAAAACCCCTCCCAAGCCAGGGCAGTAGGCACGGGATAAGTCACCTTGTCCACGCGCCCTTGTCCGAGACCTCCCATTCTCTATGCCAATCTTCGTTTCTCATTCTTCTGGCCTCCGTCCTGCAAATTCCTTCATTAACTTTCTTAAGTTCCAGCCCCCGAAGATGTATGGGAGGTACTCCCGCTATTACTTACACGCCGCTACACTTGACACGGTCCGGTACGCCGACAAGATCTTGATGTTGGCTCGGCGCTGAAGGTAGGACAACCTTCTTACATTTCTCTTCAGCTCCAATGCCTCGTACCAGACCGCAACTGCATAGAACATGACCGAGGAGGCCACGGACATGTTCTACACACGGGCAGCAGCAGACATCTTCTGCTTCCCTGATTCTTCTTTGCTGGCTAGAACTTTCCATAGGTCCATCACAATCTTCTCAGCCTTGGTTACCACCTCCCTGATGTGGTGGGAGAACTTCCCCGATCAATCCAGCCACACTCCCGGGTACTTAGCACTTCTTCTTTCCCTAACCGTATGGCCTTTTACTTTAATCTCATTTCTCGCAGGCGTCGCCGTCCAACTAGGGCCACCATTGCCACTTTTTCGGGAGCCAACCCCAGGCCCCTTCCACTTAACCACTCTCCCACATTTCTCACAGATTCTTTGGTAATCCCCTCCACTTTGTTCTCCGTGTGTTCGGGCACCAACAGGGCTACGCTTCGGCATGGCTGTCGTACGCCACCTTCCACAGAAGCGGGGCAAGTACTGAGCCTTGTGGTAACCCCCCGCTGTGCATGTCAAAGAAACCTCTCTCCTCTGTGTCTGCGTTTACTTGTCTGTCTCTGAGGTAGTTGTTGATCAGTGTCAGAACCGAAGCGCTGATATCTCTTTTTCTGACTTCGTCTATAATGACATACGGCGGGACACTGTTGAACGCGTTTTTTACGTCCAACAAGACCACCAACGGGCTCTTCCTGGTGCGCCACGTCCTTGCAGCACAGTTTCTTGCTCAAGTCACTACGTGCTGATTGCATCGATGGTCGACCGTCCTTTCATAAATCCATATTGGTTAGGGGAGAGCCCCCCAGCCGCTGCAACTCAGTCTTTAATCTTTCGGATATAATTCTCTCATATAGTTTGCCTTCCGCATTCAGTAGGAAAATAGACTGATACTTGATTTCCCCCCCCCTCCAACCGGGAGTCCCGGCTTGGGAAGTAACATCAGTTTTGCTTCTTTCCAGTAGCTGGGAAATTCCGCCCGTTCCAGGTTGACGTTGAAGATATCCAACGCCACCCACGGATGTCTTGCAACCAGGCATTTTATGACCGATACGTGAACCCCATTGGGCCCTGGGCTTTTCCTGATGTTAATCTGTGCTGCAGTCCACTTTAGTTCATCCACCTAGAATTCTGGCGCGTTCCCTTTTAATACGTTCTCCCTATCTTCTTCCAAAATGGTGAAGAGGGAAGGACCACCCCGGTGGTCTGTTCTCGCAGTAACCTGGGTAGGCGTTTACCACATTTGTTCATCAAGATCTGGTATGCTTTTTCCTAGGATCCGCGTCCAATTCTTCTAGCAGTTTTTTTCATGCTGTCATTTTGGCCTTCCGTATTGCTGCCTTCAGTCTTCTACTGGCCAGCTTATACTCCTCTGCCAGCTCCTCCAGTACTGGTGCTATAAGACCCCTTATTCTGGTCCTTTTAGTTCACGCATTTTAGTTCAGCTCTAGGAGCTTTGATAAATGGTCGCAAGAAAACGTTTTTAGGTACAAGTAGCCTTCGTGGCACGGACATTCGGTCTTATGCTCTAGGGCGACCGAATGGGGTGGTGGCGGGAGACATGCCAGTAAACCAATATTCTAGTCCTTTTCAAAGCTGTTCTTTTCACTTGGGTCTTGGGTGTTCTTCATAAGGGCCGCAATAACAGTTGACCTCCAAATACTTTTCTCTTTGGTGGCCGTTGCCACTGTGACTCCGTTCTACATTTTTCCACCAGAGCATTCGTTATATCCTCTGCGCTGAATGGTTGGATATCACCCACCTCCTCCACGACCGTGTGCACCAGGTCAATCAGTTGTAGCTCTGTAGGTCTCCATCTCTGCGGGAGTGGCTAGTAGCGGAGACTCTCGTCACCGACCACAAAGATGACAGCCCCTTCTGGTCGCTGGCGAACTCCTCCTTGCATACTGCCCAACTTTTCACCAGATTTATCAGTCCCTCCGATACGGATCTAATACCGAGGACCGATCCACTTCCCCTTCCTACAAATGTCGAAGTAGCATCTAGTGTTGACATACGTAATACCGACAGCATCGCAGCTAGTTCATAGCCCCTGTCGGTGGACTGGAGGCCGCCCAATTTAACGAACTCTGCATTAAAGTCCCCAGTTAGTATCGCCTTTGCCTGTGACGTCTAATAACTCGTTCTGTGTCTTGCAAAAAGTCTGTGAATCTCTCACCGCTACAATGAATACTGTCATCGTAAGATATCCGTCAGCACCACGGCTACAAACCCTTTTCCTACTACGGTGCTTTCGATTTCAATTGCATACTATTTAGGTATACGGAGCTATACGAAATGTTTTCGTAAAGGAATGATTATCTAACTGTTCCACCCATCCTATCATCTATCTCTCTCGCATGCAATGTGCACAGCTCTACGCCGCCCGCTATATACTTGTATATCATATAAGCTGAGAGTTGACTCGGCCGGTCTGAAAATCATCTCATATGGAAAGAATGAAACATACTTTATTTAGAAAAAATTGGGGCTTAGTACTAATACACTGATTAACTGTAACTTAGTAATGTTAATTAATATATAATATGTTAAACACAGTAATAATTTACAGTTATTCAAGTTCACAAATTCAGCTAAAATCATGTTTGAGACAAAACGAAGCTAAAGATTCAATTTTAGATTTAAAATAAGTTGCATATTAACATATTAAAAGATTGACAACTTGGTTGAGATTTTTATTAATTTTTTCTATATTGAAATTTAAAATTATATGAAATTCTCATTAGACCGTATTTGTATTAATTGAGACAATCTTCATATAAATTTTACAGATATTGAAAAAATAAACCATTGATCTATTTATAAATATTTAATTAAAAAATATTTTTAAGAGTGAAAGAAACATGTTAAGGTTTCATCATAATTACATATTATTCAGTAGCATTAAACCCTTAGTTAACATTGGCAAAGATAGAGTAAAGTGCTGTTTTTCTACTAGTATAAAGAGTTGCATTATCGTTATTTACCATCACAATTAATTTTTATTTTTTTAAATTATACAAAATAAACAAATTCAAAGAAAGTAATATGCTAAACTACCGATGAAATAAATTGGAAAACAAGAACTTGATGAGTACTGATTCATTATGTTTTTCCTTAATTTTAATAAAATTTTAATTTTTTTTTCAGTAACTTTTTATAATTAAAAACAATTTTTTTTCTGTTTAAATTTGCAAAAATATGAAATTATATTTTTTAATTTATTTTCATTTAATTTTTATTGTAAATTCAATAATATGAATTTACCTGATCAGTGAATAAATATTGAGAAAACTGTAATTTTTTATCGAAAATTTTGTAAATACGTCCTAAGGTTTTTTAACCTAGCTTCGAACTATTATTAGGTGATGGGTGCTGTTAAATTTAAAATCTACATAAACATAAATATCTGGAAGAATAATTTCATAATTTTAGTGAGCATATGATGTGTAATTTTATTTTAATATGGACCAAGTGCTCCTTTACTGGACTTGTTTTTTTCACTATTTCTTTTATTTTTCCTTACGTATTCTTAAGCAAGCAAGCGCGCGCACGCACACATATATATATATATATATATTTATTTAGTTTTTTTTACACTCACATACCCACGCACGCACACCCCTTTTCAATTAAAAAAGTAATCAATAAAATTATTGAAAAAGTAATGCAAAAGCTTAGTATTAAAAGCATTATTTATTAACCATCACAATTAAATTTTTTTTAAATTACAAAAAATAAATTCAAAGAAAGAGCCATACTAAATTGTCGATAAAATAAACTGGAAAAGAACAAAATGCTCGTTACAAACCTATTTAAATCTAAAACTAGATACCGTTTCGGTTATTAAATAATCATCAGACAAGGAGAAAAATTTGCCAATCTCCGTGACGGAGTGCTCGGCCTTTTATCCAGGGGTACCGAGTTCGAATTCCGTTCAAACCCGACATTTTTCATACGCTAAAATATTCCATTTCAACATTCCAACGTACAAGCTTTAAAAGCTTCTGTAGTGAATTAATTCATTAAGCAAAAAATTAGTATACAAAAGAAAATATGTAAATTAATTATTCTACTAATAACACTTGTAAACATAATTTTTGTTTTCTAACCTGCGATACATGATTCTAATCTGATTTTGAGCTGAAAATGAATATGAACTAAGAATCTTTTGATCGCCCACCACTTTTGAAAAATTTTTAAATTTTAATTAAAGGATTTTTTTTTCATTTTTCAACGTATAGCTCAAAGCATTTTAAGCTCCTATATTGAATTTTGTTAGCTCATTTTTTATTGTTTAACTTTATTAACATAATTTTTAAGCTGTATTAAACAATAATAGACAAAGAATTAAATCATACCATAGTCACATGTTATGACATCATTTCTAATATTGAAGAGTAAGCCTTCATCGACAAGATTAATCTTAATGTAAGATTAATCATGTACATGCAGATCAAAGTATGTAGCTGAAAACACAGCTGCGTTGTTTGTATTAAGCACTGAATTTAGGAATGGATTAATTTTGTTTAGTCTTATTGCTGTCTTAAATTAGTTAACAATGCAATGTCATAATGTCTCAAAATTGTGTAAATGTTGTGGACTCCTATTATTATGTATGTTGTGAGTTTACCGTAATATAAAATAGAAAAAGCATTACACCTCTAAATAAAAAGCATATCATTTGTACTTTCAGTGTAAAATTTGTGCTCAGGATAAGACATGGACTCCTCATATAGTATGCACTAATTGTTCTGCATATTTCAGAGGATGGCTGAAAGGTACACGGAAGGCATTGCCATTTGGTGTACCTATAGTTTGGCGTGAATCAAAGGATCATGTAACCGATTGTTATTTTTGTTTAACAAGTATGTTTGGTATTTCTAAAAAATCTAAACATATTATAAAATATACTTCACTGCAATCTGCAATCGGGCTTGTACCTCACAGTAAAATAATTCCAGTTCCTAAGCCACCTCTGAATGTATGTTTCGAAAACAGCGATGAAAAATCAGGCAGTACTGAAGAAGTCAACAATGATTTTGATTTTGAATTATCCTCCAATAAGCCACATCTTACATCACAAGGTAAATTAAATCACTTGGTTAAGGATTTAAATTTATCAAAAAATCAAGCTGAACTGTTAGGATCAAGACTGCAAAGTTGAAATTTTCTTCAAAAAATACAAAAATTTCAGGCTTTCGAAGCCGACAAAAAGAATTTTCTTAGTGCTTTATTGATGAAAATAATTTAGTTTATTGCACAAATATTGATGAGTGTATATTACACTTAAAACAAATTCATAAACCTGAGAATTGGCGTCTTTTCATAGATTCGTCCAAGTATAGTTTAAAATCGATTCTACTACACAACGGTAACAAATATCCTTCGATACCAATCGCTTATGGTAAAATTTGAAAGAGACATACGATGTGATGAAAGCCATCAGGCAGAAATTACCAAATATAAGTGAAGGAAAAATTAAAGAAGGAATATTTGTTGATCCTCAAATGAGAGAGTTGGTCAAAGATTGATCAAATAAGAGAGTTGGTCTGTATTTAACTCGATGTTAAATAATGTAGAAAGTGCAGCTTGGGCTTCATTTAAAGACGTTTACAAAACTTTTCTCGGCAAACAAAAATCCGACAATTATCATGATATTGTTAATCAACTTCTTACTTTATACAGAGCTACAGGATGTAACATGTCTTTAAAAATACATTTCCTCCACTCACATCTGGATTTTTCCCTGGAAAAACTCGGAAACGTAAGTGACGTACACGGTTAACGTTTCCACTGAGACATTTCAGTGATGGAAATCCGAAAGATATAAAGGGAAATGGAATATTAGTATGCTACCTGATTATTGTTGGACATTAATTTGGGTGTTCCTGAGGGTATTTATAAAAGAAAAGCATCAGCGAAATCATTCCAACACAGGTATGACCATGCAAAATTATAAATTTCACAAATTTTAACTATACTTCCCTTAATTTTTTTTAAGCGAAATTTATTTAAAACTAATAGTGATAGAAAAATTGTATTTAGAGATCTGTAAAGCAATTCAAGAAATGGTATTATACTTAGAAAAATATTAAATTTTTTTTGTCTATCAATGTAATTCATACATTTTCTTCATTATCGTCAGTAGATGCGAGGAAATAGTATATAAAATAATAATAAATTAATTAACGGAAAACAATACTTGTGAAACACATTATATTTAACAAAACGAATATTTCTGTAGTATATTAAAATAAAAACAACTGTTGATTAAAACTCAGAAGCATCGTCTCAATTATTTCCATTGAAAGCTTGGAGTTAGCAATTATTAACTTCCAATTATTCTTCTTTAAAAAGGATCATTCTTTCGACAAGGGTTTAGTTTGACTGAGAGCAGTGATAAAATTCTTGACGAAGTCAAATTAACGTTAAATTTTTCATTTTCAAAATTTTTTTACTTTTCTGCTACACCGAGGATAGATTTTGTTCTTTCCTCTTCTATATTTTATTCTGAAGTAATTTTGTTTCGCTGTATTGGCTAAATTTTTCGTCGATTCCTGTATGTATTTTTTTTCACTGTTTTCTCTAGTAAAACGAATTCACCGTCATCTTTAATAAAATGGAAGGAATCGTTGATAAAATTATTAGTAAACGATTGTTTACTTTTACTAAAAGATTTTAAAGATAAACTAGAAAAAGTAAACTTTACCTTTTCTGCAACATAAAAAAATCATTATCTACGTTCAGTTTATTAAGTCAATTTTATTTTTTTATTAACATGATTTACTTTTTAATATTTCCCATGCGATGGGAAGAATCTAATAAAGAAATGATGTCAACCGAACGCTAGGGAACTACTGAACTTCTCTTTTAGTTTTTATTTCTTTTTTCCCATGAAAAGATTTGCTAGGAGTCTAGAAAAAACAAGACAATAAAATTAATAATCTTAGCAAAGGTAATTGTATAGATACCAAAAACTCTACACTAGAAGTGGTTTCAAACACAATCAAAAATCTGTTTACGATCTGTTCACTGTCAGTTCACTAAATGGAATTACTACCTAAAGGTTTTAAACTAGGCAATTGCTTTAGTTTGTAGTATTAATTTCCTTGCTAAATTACATCACAATTGTTAGTGATATAAAAATAAAGACATTAATGAACTTAATGAAATTATTTAAATCATTTTTATTTATAGGCTGATAATAAGGCTATTATGATTTCGGATAAAATCAAATATAGTAATCTGGTTCACAAAATGATAAAGACAGAACCGCATATTAAAACAACCAGAACCGTTTTCTCGGTTTCATTCGAGAAACTGGACAAGTTATTAACAGCTGTAATAGTTTCTTGAATTCTTAAGTTGAAATGTTTCTGATCGGGTCCTCTCAAAGCTACGTTGCTTTCCAAAAATAAACAAATCAGGTAATCAAATACAACAGATTAATTTTGCGGAACAAATTCCCGGTTGTAATTTACTGAATTCTTTTATCATCAGTTTAAAAAATAGTTTAAAAAAAAAAATAATTCGATAACTTACAACAACCACCATTTTTTTCGGTTAGATATAACCTTGAACTAATTAGGCTTTTTAAAAATGAGGTTAAACAAATCAGTGAACTCATTATCCGTTTTGATTTTGCCTGTATTTATCATGCATTCCGATCCAGGAAAAATTGTAGATTTTGAAGGAAACGTATATAGTTCTATCGATCTATTGTAGAAATTCAAGGGATAAGTAAGGTTAACGGATGTATGAAACAGAACTTCTTTCAATTCAATATTGGTTATTATAAACAGATTGATAGGACAGCAAAGGGAGAAACAGCTATGATGTAACTCCAATTAATGTTGTAACTGGGTTCTATCCTGTTTTCCAATTTACGAAATAAAAAGTAAAAAAAAGAGTTGGAAGAATAAAAACGGGTTAATGTTCATAAATAAATGATAATTTTAAAAATGTAATTATAAATTATTCGATTATTTATTTTGGATCTTTAAAGTTTACAAAATTTAAAAAGAAATGTAATTTTAAAGACCCCTTTTTGACAATGAAAAATCTCCATGTATATTTTGTTATTGCACACTTCTAGATTAAGAATAACGTTTTAACAAAATTTAATTTTTAGATCATGTTCTTTTAATGTAAATAACAGAGGAACTGGCAGATATACGTTAAATGCATTTGTTTTTGTTATTAAATGTCATTCTTTCTATTAGGGAGACTATATATATATACATACATACATACATACTGCTATATAAATATATATTTAACTGATTATATTCATATTTAACTGATTTTCAAAAGAAAGCGTTCCATTATTTGTTGCTTTAGTAACCAGAGATAGATTGTCTCAACCTATCCGAGCTTTTATTATGGTATTGCACGAGATAAAAAGAGAATCAGTGGGCTATAATTGCTTTCTTCGATATGAAATTTACTATAAAGGTAGTTTATTCCATCTTACGGTGAACTGAATGCAGCTATTTACTGCATTTCAATTTGCTTGATATTCATTTGTGTACGCTTGATGTAGCGTACACAGATGAATATATATATATATATATATATATGAGATATGTGTGCATGTGTCTGCGTGTGTGTATGTATGCGTGTGTGTGTTTTTGTTGTTTTTTTGTGTGTGTGTTTTTGTTTGTTTTGTGTGTGTGTGTGTGTGTGCGCGCGCGCGCGCGCGAGTGTGTATAAGTAATATAGAAACCTCAGGTTCTGCATCAAAACGACCTTTGACCGCTGATGCAGAACCTAATGTTCTCAGTAGTCGTATACATTAAATAACTAACAAGAGATTTTCAAAATCTATAATGGTCTGATTATTAGATTTCACTGATGTCAGGAACTGAATCGTGGAATTTTATTGATATCTTCATGGGATTCATATGTCCATGTTGTACATCAGCCGACCTTTGACCTCTGGTGGGTAGTCAACCATACTTTTCAAAGAAAGCAACTTCTTCTTTTTTTTTTTTCAGTAAATCCACTCTTTTACTATGTAAATTTCTGAATAAACCCATATACATTATGGAAATTATACCCTTAGGTTCCACGGATCAATTTCCGTTCGTTATTTAATGTAATTTCTATTATATGCACATTTAACAACAATAATAATAATAATAAAAATATTTTGTTAGTATAAATAAATAAAAATTATCTAACAGTGGGCTTTATTAATTTATCTGTATGTAGGTAATTAATACGTTTGTCCTATGACCTGTTTTATTAAATTACCAGTTAATGGTGCGTAAGCAATTATTTTATCATATATTAATAAATAATACGTGGTTGTATTAGGCTTAAAACTCTCTTTGGTTTCAACTCCAATTTTCAAATCAATAACACCTATTTTTATAGATTCATCTTGTCGCGAACATTCAATCACATACAAACGATATTTGTTTTTGTAATTTGAAAATGTGTACGATGAATCTATAATTTTATATTACAATTTTTTAAACTCAACAAACATATTATACATCATCATACGATTCCCCTGTAAATCTTAAACGGATATTGAGTTGAATTTATCATTAGTTTAATATTTTTCACGTTACACGAATCAAATTTTGACGCATCTTTCATAGCATTATCTATCCTATCATTCGAAACCTTACAATAACACATCGTGATTTATATAGTTTTGACGATGTTATCACGTTCCATATCAAATAATTTTTTTGAGGAATTGCTTTATTTTCATTAAGTTCCCAATTTCTAAACTCCATACGTACCTCTTTATTTTTCTCTCAATTTCATTAATTCCAATTGATATTCAGGCGCGGTCTTTAAATATGGTACAACCCAGACGATTTCTGTTAATCCTAGTTTAGATTTATGATCTGCAATCGTAGCATGAATCGCGTTCACTATGTCACTACGTTTCAACACTAATTCTTGTTTATTATTATTCTTTTATAGTCTTCAGCAAAACCCAACAACATTGATAATGGTATACATAAAGTAAAATTACTTTTACCATCCATCTATTTTATTTTTACGATTAATCCATCCCGGTCCTTCAGATGATGAAATTAAAGAATTTATCATTGAAACAGCATTTTTCATAACCGTTGTCATCCCTACATTTCTTGTCCTGGGTATTTTTTACATGTTAACGTTTCATCTGATCGTGCAACTTTGTT
>JAAAKQ030043387.1:0-35769 GCA_010016005.3 Zanna intricata
AATGACTCTATCGCTAAGCTGTTTGAAATACTCTACTCTCATCCCTATCTTCTTGTTCATTACAAAACCTACTCGTGACTAACTAACAATTCAAAAAAATTACACCGTAAATATCTTCATAAATTTTTAAATAATGGCCATATCAATCTTTTTTTTATATCAGTTATCAAAATATGTTTCTGTAACTAAAATGTAGAGCCTTATGTTGTGAATGACACCTTAATATTAGTTGACAAAACTGACTTATTGTAGAAATCTTATTACCTAATTTTCTACCTGATGTCATCCTCACTACTGTTGAAAATTAATTAATTTGAATAAGCTTAAATTTATATTAATTTAATAAATTTTATTTTAATTCAATAAGTTTCATTTAATTTATTTAATAATTTAACAAGCAACTTAAATTGTTTTAAACTTTCAGTGCTAAATAATTTCTAATTAATTACCTGGTTGTTGAAATGACATATTTCTATGCAAAATGAAAAAACTCCCCAATTGACTTATTCATTACATGAAAAATTGTTCCATTTAATGAAGGTAAACAGTGATATATTATCTTAAAAAATTATAATTAACAGTAATTAATCCATTTTTTAATATTTTGCATGTTTTCAAGTCTACAAATCTGTATCTTTAGCTGAACATTTTCTAGTTCATGTGTGAAACATTAGTCTGAAACTTCAAAAAAAATGTATCATATCAGTATATTGTAATGGGTAAAGAAGCTTCCAGAAAGAAGAATCTAGAAGAAACTACAAAGGGATTTTTTCACTATTCACTAGTTTAACCTAGGGACTAACATGTGAACTATTCTAGAGGATAATGAAGTGTTACTATCTTATGTTTTACAATTTCTTAGGGGCTTCCATTTATATTAAAGTATTTGAATCGCTGTAGAATGTTTAAGCTATTCATGCCAGTTGCCATAAAGCAGATTGTAATTGTATTATTTTAATTTAAATATATCATATGTCATACATCATCCTTTTTTTATTACAACAAATATATCGTGTATAGGCAATGATAATGTAAAAGTGTTTTGTCCAGAAAACCCTCCAATAAAAAATCCTCACCACTGCCCCTGTCTTACTACTACTTGTTATTGATGCAGGTTCATCCAATTCATCTTTGATTTTCTGGAGTAGATTCTTTCAATTGTATTCATTTATAATCTGTGGGTAGTTCTTTTATACAGTAACAGTTTATAACAGTATAAGTGAATTGTATGAATTGCAGATTTTTTTTTTATCCGTGTCTTTATTGTTATGCAATATTAAGTTTCTATTATAAAGTTTTTAGTAAATCAAAATTGTATTTTGGTTTCTATAATTTAGTTGTTATTAAATTAATAAGTTTCTTTAATTGATCATTAATTCTAAAAGACCTGTGAAAAAAAGGTTGAGGAAGATGTGTCTTTGCTTCTTTAAAAGTCATAAAATGCTGCATCTTGGAATGAATCTAAAAAGTAGATCAATTGTGAGGAAGGCATGGTTTCTTTTCTATCTTGTTAACATTTGTTTTGGAAGGTAGGGAGCATTAATCTTTTATCTCTGCAAAAGAATTAATTTTATTTGTCTTCTAAAATTAATTTAGTAAATGAGTATTTAAGTTTAAAAAAGATCAATTTTAATGATAACACTTGAAATGTATTACTTCATATTGGTAACTTAATTTAAAAAAAAACTCTTATTAGGTTAACATATTGTAAAACTTAAAATACATTCATAATTTTATCCTACTTATTATTATTATTACTTTTTTGGAATTAATTACGCATTTCTTATTTTTATATATTTTTTAATAAATTTTTCAGGAGGTTTACGTAAATGTGGCTTAGGTGGAGCAGTTGGTTTAGGTTTAGCATCAGTTTACTGCCTATGGACATCTCGTGACAAGTTATCAAGCATGCAGCGGCATTATGCTCCAGCATAAGGATTTATTTTTCTGCAGTCCTCCCCTAAAATGTAGCGTTTAGATTAATTTATTTTTAGTACCAGCTAACTTAATATTGTTATTGTTATTACCATGTTACTTTTAATACATGTTTAGCTGTACCAAAAAAGAAAGTAGTGACTAAATTACATCCAGTTAAGTTTAATATTCAGATTTATATATGTTGGATATGTAATTCCATATTTTTTTTTATTTTTTATTTTTTTTGAAAATAAAATACTTTGTTTAAATGAAGTTTTAACTGTCAGTTCATCACACTTTTTATGGGTTTTATCTTCTAAATATATTAAAACCAACTTAATGATAATTAATTTATTTTATCTTTCAATTTAAGCTGGAATCTAAGTGTGTGGAAATATGAAAGTTAAAATTTTGTTCGAAAATTTAAGTAATATTCCTATTCCTTGTCTACATTAAAAATTTTGGTTATTCCTCTTCCTTGCCTGCTTATTTGCTGATTTTTCTAAGCTAAGCTCAAGCTTCAGTTTTTAGGTTTTTAGAGTTCCTCATACATATTTAAAAAATGATAATGAATATCTTAAAATTCCTGCTATTAGAAAAACTTAATATTATTAGAAAAAATGTTGTTACTGTCACTGTTATCATTTTTCTTTATTACTACATTCTAGGGTCAGCAACTGATGTTTCAATATGTCCTTGTTGCAGTCATTCTAGAATTAATTTAAAATCTCTATGACTGAGACGGGTTGCAACATTTTTCTTAGGCCAAGAAATGAAGTATGATAAGATGTTCTCATGTATTGTTATTATCTTTCTCGTGAATAATGTACAGCTAGTTCTAGTAATTGGAATTATACATAAAACTTACTTAAGAGACTGATTCTAGCACAAGCCACAAAAGAGATGTCCCAGTAGGAGAATCCTTGAGCTGAGACACATTTGGTGAATGCTATATTTCAGAGGGATTTGATGAAGAATTAACAAATTCAGCATTTTATCTATATACTTTTAAAACTTTAAAATTATACTAAGTATAGAAGTATAGTAACTATACATTGTAAAAAAAAGATTATTTTACTTTTCTCAGTAAAGTTATGAGATACAGGACCAATTATAACCATATCTCATCCCCTTGCCTAATTATAACTAGAATTAATTGGCATCTGTGACCCATATTAAAAAATTAAATATTTTGTAAAAATCCATTAATCCAGTCTGAAAACAGTAACACAGTAACTGACTGAAAAAAGAGTAATCTTATCCCATATTCCCAAATGACATCACCCAAATACAAAGCGAAGGGACATACTATTGTAATAAAATTATCTAATTTATACAGAAATGTGTTTTTGAGTCCAGCAACGAGGAAAAAATATGCTACCACTTTTATGGAATTTTGAATAAGTCCAAGAGAGTCCAGAGAGTATCTTGGTAATTAAAATTATGTGAAAAAATTCTCCTATCCTTTTGAGTAAAACTTTAAGATACAGAATCCACAAAGTTTATACTTTTCTGTCCCTTTCATTGATTGAGACGAAATTGATTGGCATTAATGTCCATCCTTTACATATAAGTTATCATGCCAAATTCCATCTAGAATATCAATTCCAGTCTAAAGATATCAAGCAAAAAAGACCAACATACTTTCTTCCAGAATTTTTCATGTTTTGGGTTTTAAGGTATCATGAAACATCAAGATCTGCAATAAATGCTGATATACTAATTTGAGCTTATTGGCAAACTTTCTCTTGCATTATACAAAAGCTGTACAATACCGGGCAATTCAAAAATTACTTTAAAAGCATATAAAAATTTACTGAGGTAATTAATGTTTGAGGTCTTATAAAAAAAAATACATCAGGTTTGCAAACCAACATTCTCTTTGGTTCAATATGGCTTCCATATGTAATGTAATAAGCATCCCACCTGAAGTCAATTTCATTCCATACTGTAGCCAGGCAAGTCAGGTATTACCTCCTCTGCAGTTGCAGCATTAATTCAAAATTTATGGTCAACAAGATCAGCAAGCAAAGATAGTACATAAACCCAGTCTTTAATGAAAGCTCACAAGAAAAAAATTTACTGGGCTCAAATCTGTGAAGCAAGGTGGCCTTGCATTGGACCTCTGCCAGTCTACCAACACAAGCATTCACCCTCAGATATCCCATTCTTTTCTTTTCTAATAGTTTTAAAATTCCTGTCTGAAACCCGACATAACAGCAGAAGTTCTCTAAATACACTTTATCACAGAATTAATAAATGGTACTCTTGGAACAGTTTGGCCTCAGTATCCATGAACCGATTAACATTACAAATAGTTTCCTGAGCTTGACTGTAGAAAATTTTATCTCTAAGTTTTGATGTAAAACCCTATATAATTGTTCAGAGAAGTCTAAATATATGCAAGAAAATAAATATGTACTAATTTTAAATTACAAAAATATTATATACTGAATAATGCACTCAACAAATTGAAAAATCAAAATACAGACAAGTATAAACAAATTAATTTTATGTGGCATGCACCACTTCACAATTAAACTGTTATCAATAAGATTCTTAATATGTTTGTATTTTATATCAAATTTGTCATTATTATTAGTAATCAGATGATAGCGTCTGGTTAGGTATTACAACAAACCCCACTAAACCTATCTTGCCCTAACCAACCAACAATTCAGTTGAAGACAGAAGCAAAACTTCAGCTCACTTAGTACAAACTAGTATAAGAATTGATGTTTATTTTTCCTATAAAGATAAACTTGTAAGTATAAGTCTGGAGTAACTGTATTAGATATATATATATTTGAAGTACAGTGATTTGTGGCGATAGATGGAATAAAGAAAAATTTGCTCAGTGAATTTAAGGCTGCACTAGAAAAATGTTTTGAGAATTGGAAAAAACACTACATATCATCTCTATGGTACTACTTTGAAGAGGGCAACAGCAGTATGAAAGAATAAGTAAATGGTCTTGTAAAAATTAGAATTCTCATTTTTTTTATCACATTATGTATTAAGCAAATATCAACTGTAGATAGATTAAAAAAAAATATATATATATAGACATTCGCAATTAATTTTCTTACATTTTTTGGAAATCACTAGAACTATATTGTTTTAAGATAAGCTACTTTATGTAGGTCAAGGTTCATACAGAAATCAACACGCAACATTGGTAGATGTGATAAACAGAAATTAAAGAAAAAGAAATCGCTAAACCAGATTAAAATCAAGAAATGTTTTGTAAATTATAATTTAAATTTAAAAGAACAAATTTAATACATATCAAATTTAGAAATTCGTCCCACATTAATGAGTTTTCTGACCAATTCTAGTCAAGCACACTTTGTAATACCACTAGACCATAGTTTATAAAAGATCTTAAAAGTATATTTCCAGTTTTAGAAAATGAATCATTTAATATTTTGAAAACTGATATTTAGAAAATTCACTTATTGTTAATTATGTTAACTTATTCTTGTGTTTATATTTATGCATGTATAATCTTTATTAAAAAGAGTAATTACTTATTTTGAAAAAATAACTATTTCCATCTTTACCAACTAGATAACAGAACTTTTTTTCATATGACTAGTAAAATACTTAATCTTACCAGAAAGGAAATTTTTAATATTAAAAATAATAAAAATTTTCTATAATTTTGGAGAGATATATGTTTGTCATAGCAATATCTCAAAAACGGCTAGACGAGTCAAGATAAAATGTTAACTGTTGCATTTAATACCCATAGCGGTATGCAATAGCTAGATCACAAATGAATATTTTGGTTTAACTTTAACATGTCTTATTTTAATAACTCATCATCCAGATGGACTAGTATTGTAACTCTTGTTTTTATTAACTTTCTTACTCAATTTTTTTTTTGAGACAAATGTCAAGTGAGTTTATTTTTATTATGCTAATGGTTTCATAAATCCCATGGCTACTCCTTATGTAAAAAAAAAGGCAATTATTAAAGAATAAATGGTAATAATCTAATTTTTCTAAATTATTTTAGTGAACATTAAACATACATATTTAAACAAATTATGTAACATAAAATAACTTAATCTATTTATAATGTAAGTAATTATAAAGTGTTCATTGTAAATATTGTATTGATATAAATTATGAACTAACAATAAATATAATCTAAATCAAATAAATTAATATCTAACCTGCAATGTCTCTTTATTAATGTACATGGCACCATGTATGATGCATTAGCTGATCACTATACTATGGAACGGAACGCAATGATGTCGGAGGGTGCAATACCCTCCTATTATTTTTTGCAGTATACGGGCTTGCGCCCTTTGCTGTTGTGTAACTCTACTGAACTGGCAGGTATACATAAATAAAATTTTGTTTAAGGAAGTGTGGATTGCGTTCCGATCCCATGGAGGGTTTTGTACAGTTGGGACCCAGCGGTTCGATATGCTAGTTAGCTTATCATCCGCAGCGCCTCCCTTTGCACCTTCCACCCAGAATGGTCAGAAATCCCTTTGTTTTCTTACTAGGGGACACGCTTCCTCTTGGGAAGGCATCGGAGGCGATTTTGGGACCTACCCTTGAAGCATATGGCTTCCAAAGCCAGATGTGGTTGTTTGGGCCTATTCAGAGCATTAAGCCACAAGACTAGCCCAGTCGGGATTAAGGACGAGGATGATAGTTAGGTATCTTCCTCATCTTGTTGGCATCTGCCTCCCTGTTTCTTGAAACAATCTCTAATAAATCCGATAACACTTGCAAGTCAGCGGTCGAGAGGCCAGACTGTCGGTTCTGGATGTTCCTTTTTCTTCGTTCTTCTTAAAGAAGGAAGGTGAACAGGAGTGGGGTAATTTGTCAGGCACCATGGGAGGTCGGTGTGGCTATTAAGTGTTAAACTTTTTGGTTTTATCTATCGCACACATCTCTGTGAAGGATGAAGGAGAACTGAGTGTGTGCGCGGGGTTGGTTTCAGGGCGCCGGTAATGTCAATTTTGAGAAAAATCATCCCCTCTTTAAGGAAAGATGTATTAGCTCAGCTCCCTTGTGTCTGCTATTAGAGTCAAAATACTATGAACTAAGATTACATATAATATACTTATTATGAAGTAAGATTCATACATAGAAAATATATTTTTTCAAATCAAATTTAATATAGTCCATATTTCCCCTGTAAATAAATTTAGTTTAGAATTTAATAATAAATTATATTTAGGTACTGTGCGAGTACAGAATAAAAAGAAAATGTACCTTATTTTTTTTATGTAAAGAAGTCAAAGCACGTAGAGACCTAGGTCCATTATCAGTGACAAATGTATTTTTTAAAAAAACATTTTACAAATGCACATAAAAAAAAGTAATATTTAAAAAATAGAACAAATATTAGTTCAGTCACTATACCAACTTAAATATATCTTAGAACAATATCCCCATCGAATTCTGTCTATATATTAATGAGGCTGAATTTACATTTATAAATATAAAATTTTTCCAAGATTTCTAACTTATTAAAATAATATTTAATTTTTTTCATTTTCAATTATTTCCCAAATTATGGATTATTTAAAAAAAAATATATATATTTAAGTTGGTATTAGCAATAAATTAAATAACTATTTTATTGATATACATTAACAGATTTCAACATTTCCTCTTTGACTAAACAAATATTGGTTCTATTATTTCAATTTTTTTTTTATATGATTTTTGTTTTTATTTTGTGTATTTGAAAAATGTTTTTTTAAAAAATACATATGTCACTGATGATGGGTCTAGCCTGAAAGCGCTTTGACTTTAAATAAATATGAAGGAAAAAGTAAGGTAAGAATTTTTTTTTATTCTGTACTTGCAGAGTGGCTGAATATAATTTATTAAATTCTAAACTACAAGAACCTACCCATTACGAATAGGAATAATTAAAGCTTTTTAATGAAAAATTTCTTTATAAGATGATATAAAGATTTCTTTTCTTTTTTGCCTTCATAATGGATAAGTATTATATATTTGTAACATTATACTGACAAAGGTATTTTACAAACTTAACTACAAAATGTGGATATAGTGCTGATATTGGTAAACACCATATCTGTGCATCTCTACTGCAGCTAACATTTAACTATTAAGTTAAGACAACTATTGTTATTCAATATTCTTACAAAAAAATTTTTTCTGTTATTTTTTTTTTTTCTCAATCAAAATCTTAAGTATTTCAACATTTTCTTGACACTGCTTATACCACCCTGAAAACCAATAGCCTCTTTCAGTTCCAAGTTGACATTTACTAACAATTTTGACCCTAATACTAATGACATATACTTCTTAGTAATCAAGCCGAGGAACCTACAAGAACTGTCAAAATAATCTTGAGATGTATAGTCAAAGATTAAACTGTTAGATTTTGATGAAAATGTCACTGACAAGTTTCAAATAGAGTACTATTTATGTATTGCTGACTGTCAATTAAGGGCACTTATCAATAGTTGTTTCGCGACTTACACTTCAGTTGCCACCAATCAAATTTCCAGAGTTTAACAGAAATGTTCATGGCAATAATATTTTACCACGTGCAGTGTTTTGAATCATGATAGGACTTAACTTTCTATTTCATAAAAAAGTTACACTATCTTTATTCTTCTTCAAAGGTTGTGGATTTGACACTATGAATAATCTACCCATTACGAATGGGAATAATTAAAGCTATTTAATGAAAAATTACTTTGTGTAGATGATATGAAGATTTTTTTCGTTTTTGCCTTCATGATTGGATTTTTATTGTAACTGTAGGCAGCTCGCTGTCATTCTGATTTCAGAGTAATTTCATATAAAAATTCAAGAAAATTATTTGAAAAACTTTAGGTAAAAAGATAAAAAAAAGTACCACACTTCAGAAGGCGTAGGTTAAACTCAGTGGCAGTCGCTTTTTATTGTTTTTCTTTCTATATTCCTTTCCTTAATAATTCAAAACACAATCTTATCATTTCTTGTAAATAGAATTTTTTCCTTATGTGGAGTGGCTATGCCTACCCTTATTTTAAATAATAGTAAATTGGATAGTATAAATACAATTTGTTTTAAAGAATAAATTCAATTTCAAAAAATTAACTAAAACATAAAGGATTGTTTAAATTTTCTTTAATTTTTTTTTTTTAAATCTGTGCCCTATTTGCTTTGATGGTTATTAAGAAAGATATTGAATGTATTAAAATATGAATAATAGAAAAAGGTTCAATTCAACCCTTATGCATTTTGTGTACCTTTCATTATACATTGTTCATTACTGTACAATCGCCAATCTCATAACATAAAATTGTTGAGGAATATTAAATGGGAAATTTTTAATCAATTTTGATTGCATTCAGATGGCATATTTGAACATTTTTCCAATATGGCAGCAACTTCAATTTTTTTTTTAAACAGAAATCCCCAATTTTTGGATATACCATTATTTCTAAAACACCTTTATTCTCGGACGTTTTTCCCTTAACACCATCAGTCAGGAGCTATACCTTATCGCCAGTTGTAAATACTGACAACATGAATCTTATAAATTGAACAAAAAAGCACTGACCAGAAAATATGCTAACTTTATTTTTTTAATATTTATTATTAATTTTATAGATTATTGGTCCTTATCTACTTCAAAGTACTCAACTCCCCTATTCACGCAGCGGTGTTTCCACTTTGTGAAGCAGTCCTGAATAGCTTCACTTGAAATGACTAAGTTTGATGACAAATTTGCTTTAATGTTATCAATAATCTTTTTTTGTACCTTAAAAACCTTTTACCGACTTTTTTTAGGGAGTCCCAAGAAATGACTTTATGCTTTATATGAAAACATATATGTAGGCGTAATATATTCAATGATGACAAGCTTATTGTTTTTTATTAAGATGCTTTCATAACTAAAACATACAACTTGATTTTGTTACTAATGAAATCATCTCAAAATCACAAATAATTTTGAGCTGCTTTATCTTAATTTTTTAACCTGTATTTTTCAATTCCTTTTAAATAATTGGATTCATATACGGATAAAAGTGTGTTATCTATGATTTTATACCTCAAGCATTTGAGGTATGTAAGTAATAAAGAATAAGAAAAGACTGAATATACTTCTCAAGGTCTCCACATTATACATTTTGAAGTGAGAACCTAATGTCCTATCAAAAGATGAAATTTTTACTACTTGTTTGCAGTAGGTAGGATATTAGGTTATTTAATTATAAGCATACCAAAACCAGCTTCAAAAAAAATTATATTTTTTAAACTTCCTTATTATTCGACTTTTTGAAGTTGGCGCCAAATTAAATGATAGTAAATTATATTATTTGTTTTTAATTTGTCACTGACTTCTAAAATTTTAAATTTAAAAACTATTATCTATAGTTAATACTATTCAATGTGGATTTTTAGAGTCTGTAATAGGTTTTTTAATTTATTAAATTGTGTAAAAAATATCATTACTGAGGACGATAACATAATGATTTAGCTGAAGATTATAAAATCTTTATCAAAATTTTAATCTCTATTTCTAATTTTTAAAATCTTTTTCAAACTTTTGTAAGTAGCCGCTAGTATGTGTTGATTAACGGTTAAAGTTCTTGTACAGAAAACTAACATGTGAAATTATGTTAGTAGTGTCTATGTTTCGGTATAAGTTTATAGTTCCCCCTTGTTTTTGTAAAAGATTCTAAGGTTATGGTTCACTTGTTTTTGCAATTTTAAGGTTGTGGTTCGCTTATTTTTGTAAAAGATTCTGAAACCTACATCAAATTATTAATTTTGCGCCTGTATTCATGGTCGGTCGTTTTTATTAATATATCTTTTTGTTCTTAAATTAGGGTGAGCCGTGAGTTAAAGGTATTAACTTAGGAAAATAATGGCTGTTAGGGTTAAAGATGATTACATTTCAGAGGAAAGTACTACTCCTGAATTTTGTGATGTAATGGACGCAGAACCGCAGTTATTAAAAATTGTGAGAAGCGATTCAGATTTTGTTTCTAGTTCAGCTGTAAATTCATTAAGTATACCGTTTAAAGGAATAAGCTGGCCGTCATCTTCATGGATCGATGGAACTCGTCGCAGTGCTTTTCAGCCATATCGGGTCAGTTCAAGCATAAAAAAAATTTGTTAGTAAGAAAATAAAATAAATTATCAAACGAGTACGGCTCATACACTGTTTAACGTTGTAGTATATTATTTCTCATTTAAATGATGTAAATGGTGTGTGTCATTTGAATTGATTTATGTATGTCCATCTTTGTGATAATAGAACTGTGGTAATAAATAAAATTTGTAATGGTATGTAATTTTTTAAAGCTTTAGGTTTTGTAATTAAAGGTGTGTCTATTTCTTAGAAGATTCTTCTTCCCTTCCAGTAAGGGTTTTTGTAACATCTAAACTAATTTACATATTAATTTAGTTGCTTAGGAATACATGAAGGATCATTTTACTGCTCAGTACTGGGGGGTTTGATATTTCTGAAGTAAATTAGTTTTTGGATCAAGCTCTTTGACAAACTGAAGGAGCTGCAACACCAGTATTTGTGAGAATAGCCTAGTAGTTCTAGTAGAAATTGGTTGAATATGCAGTTGTGTCAGAATGGTTAGAATGGAATTTATGAAAAGGAATGTGATTTATTCTATGAAATCCCACCAGAATGTTACTTAACAGTGTCCGACAAATTTATTGTTAGATTAAGAAATTTTGGTTTCAGCAGCTGATCTGTCCTAAATAGAAAAACTGATCAGTTAAATCATTCTGACGACAATCACTAATAATCTTAACACCGTTTTTATTTTTCTTCAGCAGTGATATTTGCCATTTTTTTTCTTCAGTTTTTATCATTAAGTAATTAGTATCTTGTGTAATTTCAATTTCATTTTATAATTTAAAATTATAATTATTTAAATTAATCAAAGTATAAAGTTTATATATCAATTTTCTGAAGTGTACTATCTTGGTAGTTTATTTTAATGTTATTTTTAATTTTTAAACTTAATTAACATGAATTTAAATTAGATTAAAGGAAAAAATTGGTTTAATTTTTAATAAAACACAAGGAAAAAAGCTACATATGCTGACATTATTAAATCATTCATTTTTCAAATAAGTATATCAAAAAGTCTACATAGTAAAAAATTGAATGGCAGAGTTTATATAAAACAGCAGAAAAACTGCAGTACTGAGAAAAGAAAATAAATTTCAATATGGGAGAGTACATATATAAATATAAGTTAGTGCAATGTCATATTTTTCACATTGTAAGGCAATAGAATGTAGTTTATTATATCATAAATAATTTTATAATTTGTTATTACTTGTATGAAGTAAAGGAGGCATGAAAAATTTCCATTTTCCGATTTCAATTGAAATATCTATTATGATCATCCCTGAATGCATTTTGACTAGTTTTAGTGTGACATCTGAATGTATGTATTTAACGTAACTCAAAAAAGATTAACTTTAGGATGTTGAAATTTTGAATTTAGGACTGTTGTAACATCTAGTTGTGCATCTCCCCTTTTGTTTGCAATCGATTGGATGAAAAGTGTCCAAAAAGCCCAAAATCCAAACAATTTAGATGTTGGACTTTTTCTTAACTGCAGTAATAAGGCCTCATTAAGAGTTTCTCAATGATGTATTATAAGTGGTACATATTTTCATTGGTTCTAGAGTTATAACCAAATAATATGTTAATTTATTAATAATTAACTTCTGATTGTAAAAAAAAATATTAAAAGGTATCAGATATTGTTAATGAAATAAAATTTTATGTTTTCATTTATAAAAAAAAATATGAGTACGAGTAATTTAAGAGGCGTAAGAGGAAGTCATATTTTCTACATCAGATTTTTTATTACAGTTTTTAAGAGTCTGACATTTTCATTTTTGAATTGAGTAATTTTATCAAAATTTTTGGTATTGTAGTAGGCGATCTACCTCTGTAATTAGTTCTTAGATGGCAACACTGAAATGCTATACTTAAATATGAAAATAAATAAAGAAAAGAATGAATAAATGGATTAATTTAAGAATTAATTAACTTTGCTCATGTTATAATTATTATATGCTTTTAATTATGAATATAATTAACCAAGGTTAACCTATGCTTGCTAGTCAAGGGTTAACCTATGCTTGCTACCCTTGACTAGCAAGCATAGGTTAAGTTTGGTTAGATTATGTTTATAATTTTGGTATTAATTAAATAAAAATAATTCAATTTATTCTTAAATTAGTCCATATATTCATTTTTTTTTGAATTTATTCTCTTATTTCAATATAATCTTTCAGTAGCACTGTCTAAGAACTAACTAAATATAGAGGTAGATCGCTGCTACATTAATACAGAATTTTCTATAAATTAATTTTTGGTTACTTAGAAAATAATAAAAGTGAAGCTATTTCCCAGTGAATTGTTTTAAACAAACAATATTCCTGATTCATAATATCAGTGGTATTTTAAAAGAGTTAAATGTCCCTAAGATCATTATCTGATTTTTTAGTACAAAAATCTAAATGTAAATTTGGTTTTTAGTTTTTCAGTTTTATCTTCGGTTAACAGTCCTTAGGCTGGTTGGTATCAGCTATCCACTCTTCTAGCATATCAGCCTTTCTCTTTATTTCCCAGTAAGAATCACAGTTTATATTGTCCATTTTCTGTTTTATAACCGAGGCTTTCTCCTAAAATTTCTCCCTTCCATCTGTCCTATCATCCTCCTAAGAATGTGTCTTATTAGCCGAGCTCTTCTTCAGCTTTATGTAGAAGTTTGGTAAAATAGAATACATCTATTTTTGTAGACAAAATAATAATTCAAAGGATACAATTTTTAAACAAATTTGTATTGTTTATGAAAAAATATTTTAGCAAGTGAAAATGCCAAGCCTGACCAGGATTAATATAGCAGAGATACCACCACTCTGCTACAGAGGTTGGCAAAGTTATATATTAAGATTTAGGCCTTTTGCTTCCAAAGGCCTTCTAGCTACCTTTAATTAATAATTTAAATAATAAGATGTTTACTCCATTCTTTTTCAAAGATGGGTACATTAAAACTATATGATGCTATGCTACTGTGTTAGTCTCATTTAGAGTGCTGAAACCAATAATTTGTTTCACAAAAGCACGCAGCAAATTAAAACAACAGTATGATGATTATAATTTAATTTATCGCAATCCATCTAAGAAAAAAACTTTCTTTATCTTTAGCATAAGAATGAAGTAAAAAATGATGGTACATATTTGTTATAGTTAAGCTTTGTTTTTACTTTTTTTATGCAACTTCAGATTTCATAAGAAAATTGATAATAATGTTTATTTAAGATAGAAAAAGTACATCTTTTAATGAATAATAATAACAACAAAACACCAATAAACAACATAACCCCTTTTTTTTTGTGTTTAGCATGCAAAACCATTATAAAGTATTACTTCAGAGGATAAATGAGGATGATATGTATGAATGTAAGTGAAGTATAGTCTTGTACAGTCTCAGGTCGACCATTCCTGAGATGTGTGGTTAATTGAGACCCAATCACCAAAGAACACCAGTATCCACGATCTAGAATTCAAATCCGTGTAAAAGTAACTGCCTTTACTAGGATTTGAACCTTATAACTCTCAACTTCAAAATCAGCTGATTTGTGATGACGAGCTTAACCACTAGACCAACCCAGTGGGTTAACATAACCGAACCTCCAGGACTATCGTTAGGTATTGCTTCAGAGGACGGAGATGAAAGATTGTAGCATGTGAAAATGTCATGCCTGACCGGGATTCAAACCAGAGATGACCTCAGGATGATCACTGTCTAGGTGAAAGACTACCACTCGTGCCGTGGTCAGCTGACATAACCTATGCCCGCTTTGCTTGCTAACCTCGCCTAATTAACATTAAATATGCATATTACTTACATTTAACGTTAATTAGACGAGTTAAGCCAGCTTAGGTTATGTTGTTATATGTACGATTACACAGTGGCATTGCAATAACAAACAAGTACCAAATAATTTGTTATAAAAAAATTAAAAAGTTGTGATAAAGTGACATCTTAAGAATAAAAATTTTAAGAAAGTATGTTACCGCTACATTAAAATTCTTGGAAGTAAAACAGAAAAAGATGTTTGTTATCTGAATGTATATCTTAAATACCCAATAAGCTGCTTTCTGTTGAACCATTGTCATAATTTCCCAAATTTATCCCAGTATCTTCACTAGTATTTTCACACAAACTGTCTGGTTCCTATGCCATTTTTATCTTCTTTACTTACTTGTTGAATATAATCTTTCCAAGCATTTGCATCTACTCTTTCTCTGTTTTAACCTCCGAAACCACCATAAAGTATTACTACTTCAAAGGATGAGTGAGGATGATATGTATGAATGTGATTGAAGTATAGTCTGGTACAGTCTCAGTTTGCCATTTGTTTCAAATCCTAGTAAAGGCAGTTTACTTTTATATGGATTTGCTTACAAGATCGTGGATACCGGTCTTCTTTGTTAATTGGGATTCAGTTAACACACATCCCAGGAACAGTCAACCTGAGACCGTACAAGACTACACTTCATTTACATTCATACATTTCATCTGCTGAAGTAATACCTTACCGTGATTCTAAACAGAAAAGAAAGAAGGTTGACCATTCCTGAGATTTGTGGTTAATTGAAACCATTTGCATCTATTATAACAATACCTGCTATCCATAGATTTTTTACATCACTTAATTTAAATGTTGTGTTATTACTCCCATTGTTGCCTTTAACTTGTCACAAAATCAATTTTATCTGATTAAAATTGCAGTGGTATGGAAGAAGACGCTACACTACAGTGTTTTTTAATTTTGCTATTTCTTCTGCTTTATAATGAATATATTTCTGTTATTTTTTTACTAATCTTTTAAGTTCTATTTTTAACATGTCTTCAGTATATACGGTTTTCTCCAATTTTTAACTATTATGCAATTTCTGATTTTCAGATCGAAGTGTATGGATTTTTTTCTGTTTTCAGGCTGGTTCAGCACATAATTCATTACTATGACAGATCCTTTAGTAATAGTTTTGACAATTTTTTAAAATCATTGCATAGTATTGCCATTATTCATTTCATTTGATTCTCTTGGGAAGATCTGAATTCAAATACCCATAAACCATTGTTAAAAATCCATTCTCACTTCCTCTGTGTGTTATTATTAATTATTTACCATTTCCAACCGAGCTTTTTATCCTAGTTGACATAACTTTCATAAATGCGCTGTTATTCTTCTATCCATCCATCTATTTCCCGTCAATGGATTCCTGCTAATTCCTTTGAAATTCCTAGGGCACTAATTCCTAGGAAATTCATACGATTTCCATACAAATTGTGCAGCCACTGCCACATAAGTGCGAGTTTTCCCTTAATATTTTAGGAAGGAAGTTCATTATTGAAATAAAATGAATGAAATTTTTTTTATAGGTTTAGCAAAATCGTCCAACTTTTCTTCTTTTTTTTTTATGTACTTTTGAGTCTTTTTAGGGCTAACATGTTTATCGTCAATTTTGTGTTAATTGTATTAAAATTGTTCTTTCTCGAACACCTGCTGTAGTACTTACTTTGTGAGCAATGTCTCTAATTGCAGCTTTAAAGTTATCTTGTTTTAATGTTATAAAGAGTGATACTGGTGTGGTAAAATTGATTAGACAATTGCCATCATAAACACATGCTGGTAGATAGCAGAGTGTTTGAATGGTTGGCTTGTATAAAAATCCAAAGCCTTCAGTCGCTGTGGGCGCGTTGGTGTAGTGAGCATCGTGCGTTCACTGTTGGGTGTTTTTAAAAATAGTGATTCAGCACAGTAATGGAATGTAAGTCTAGGTGTCATTTTAATACAGGAAGAAAAGGAAGAGTCTCAGCATGCCAATCGATTTTAATTTGGGAAGGAAACTTTCAGTTGAATGCTTCTGCACTGCTTGAGAAGAATTCTGGCCATCCATGAACAGTTTGCACCCAGGAAATGTAGAGAGAGTGAAAGTGGCCCTACAGCAGAGCCCATAATGTTCTGCTAGACAACATGCAGTACTATCCGTGTCAGGTATAATTCTTAGATGGAAGTTACACAAGGATTTGCATTTTCGTCCATTTGAAATGCAAGTGGTTCTAGAATTACTGCCTTGAGGTTTAAATCAGCTAATGAAATTTTGCACAAAGCTCTTAGAAATGATTGAAACACAACCACAGATTTTATCGCATTTGATTATTTAGAAGAGACCTATTTCCATCATAGTGGATTTGCAAATAAGTAAAATTTCAGATATTGCACAGGAAAACCCATGTTTACTGGATCAATCTGCTTTGCACATGGAAAAAGTAACAGTATGGTGTGGAACGAGTTAATTTGGGATTTTTGGACTGTACTTTTTTCAAAACAAGAAGTAGGACAATGGACTTTCTCAAGCAATGTGCAGACACTTATTTGCTGAACAATAGGGCCCATCTTAGTGATGTTATTTTTAAAATGTATGGCTTACATAAAATGCTTTGCTATGGACTTTCTAATTATGTAATATTATTATCTAAATCTAAAACTAAATTACTTAATATACAATTTAAAATTGTCTAATCAGTTTTGCTGCACTTATATATACATTGCGGGCAGTGTTTCTCAATCTATGGGGCATGCCTCCTAGAGGTCCATGATAACACTAAATGGGAAACGTGCGAGCATATCAAAAAGAGATTACTATTAAAAAAATTTATTAATTAACTCAAAGGAAAGCAAAACAAAATACATTTAAATATAAATAAATAATAAAATACACATTTAAACTGATAATATAATATACTTATATATAGGATTGTATCAGTACTGCACAATCTATTTAATAATTAACTTATCAATACTAAATAATTTAATAATTATTGACTTCCTTGGGGCTGTCTTGCAGAGCAAAGTTTTGTGAAAGAAGGTTTAATATTAGAAATAGACACTCCGAATTCTTTTTCTATAGCCGAGATCTATATTTATCGATTTTCTTAGCCAAGATCTGTATTTTGTCTTCAAACTATAGAAAATCCGATTTCACAAAGGTAGAATGTGTTGAAAATGGTAATAATATATGAAATGCTTTTGTTTTCAAAACAAAACTTATCCACTTTTTGCTGAAAACTTATCATCCACTACCAAAATTCAAAGAGTGATTTATTACTAAATTGCCTTTTGATTTTGCCACTTGCCGTAAAGTGAATGATAATTTCTTCTTCGGCAGTTTAGAGTCTTTTGGGAGTGTTTTGAAATGAATCCCTAACCCACTCATAATTTGCTACCTAGTTGTTAGCAAGAAAATACTTTTTAAACCTTTTTACATTTTACATATTGTTCTTCAGCCTTGTAAGTTTTAACACTTTGTGCACAAACGCTTGTAGGTTTTATTGCTTTAAATTTCTGTTCCACAGTTCCAATTTTCTGCAAAAAGCATAAGTTTATCAATCATATCCAGCTTATGTGTATTTGCTCCTTGGAATTGAAAATTCAAGATATTTAATTGCTCGAAAATGTCAACATCAATTCCATCACAAATAAACCATCTTGAAACTTCTCAGCTTTCAGCCGGTTTTCCTTTTCTAGAAAATTGGTGATTTCATCTTTTAATTCAGAAATGTTTTGTAAAAATTTCCCACGTGCCTCGCAATTAAATAGTAATGCTAAATGTACTGCACCCATGTTTTTACAAAGTACAGAAAAGATTCTTGATTTTAGTGGACTATATTAATTTACTATGCTTACAACCATTGTTAGCATAATACTTAGACCTGAATTCATTTGTTTGGGAGCCAGAGCTTTTCTGTGGATGAAGCAACATATCTAGACATACTGTGGAGGCTTTTGTTTCAGAAATGCTTTTGTACTTTGGAGAGTTGCAAACATTGAACGAGCATCATAGGTACATATTCTGATGCAATTTTTCCACTCTATGTTTGCCTCGTTTATAAAATTGATTTTTTCCTGTGATCAGGAAAAAAAATTGCTCTTCTTTTCACTCATTGTTCTGTTCAGACTTCAAGTGAAAATGGAATTGAACTAATTGTTCTGTGTTCTTGACACTTTACTAGACCATCTTTTTTTTTGGGTTTAGAATCAGGATTGTTTTTAAAAAAATTCTCTGGCCACTTAACTACGTTCTATAATGCTTTTCCATTAAGTCACTTTTACTATAAATACAGATAAAAGTTTCCATTCGTAATTGCTTGTATGATATGATTTTAGGATTGTCATTTTAGCTCCAAGGGTATCGAATTCTGATTAGAGGGAGTTGGTTAACAAAGAAGAACAGACTGGTTTTAGGGCAGAAAGGTCGTGCATTAATAATATTCTTTGTTTAGAATCAATAAAAAAGTTTATTTAATATGGAAAGGAGTTACAAGTTGACTTAAGGAAAGCATATGATAGCATCCTTGTGTAAATGTGTTTTGGTGTAAGGTGATAAATCTGGCCAATATCAGATTATTAATTTCAATAAATAATTTATGTAAATGGAAATTAAAAGTTTGTGTAGAAGCACAAAGACCATACTAAAAGCGGTAAAAATGTTTCTAAAGGTTTTAAAGTAAATAAAGGTCTGAGACAGGGTCGTTGCTTCTCCAAAAGGTCTGAAACAGGGTCGTTGCTTGTCCTTGCTCTTTTTAAGACTTATACAACTAAAGCATTAAATGTTGAAGTTTGAAATAAATTGCCACCATACACTTTTTTTTTATGTCCTATATATGAACGCATACAATATAAGTGTTCATGGTACTGTGATTTATTTGATGACCTTTTAATAGATTTATCAAAAACTTTCTGTGATTTTTATTTTATGATAATTGCGATAATTATTTAACTCTAAGTGTTCAAAAGTATTTTGAGGGAAAAATAAAGTCAATCTAAAGAGGTTTCATTCAAGAATAATTTTATCAAAAAGATTGCATCAATGGTAATTTGGAGTGTCTTTTACTCTTGAAACTCTGTAATTCTCTCAAATACATGCCATTATATTATGTGTGCATCCTTCCGTTTGGGATATTTATCCTTTAAAGAAAAGGTTACATAATCTGTCTAATAAGTTTTGTTCAAAATTATGACAGTACATCTAATAAAAATTTATAATGTTGTGCTGTTGTGTGTTATAACACTATGAAGTATTTAACTTTGTTAACACTTTGAGTGCCATGCATATCAATCTGATACATTTTTAGAATGGCCCTATACGCCGCGTGTATAACTTTGATATACAGTTAATGGTCTTGTTTGTTGCTCTTGTATAGCCTTTATACGCATCCTATGTGTTATTACTATGTATAGTCTAACTGTAATCTCCTACTGTAACAGTGCATTTTTGGCAATTACATTTTTTTTCACCAGGTTGCAGCACAGCCTCACAAACATAACATCACTGACTAAACGGTATTAGATACTATTACAGCTGTTGTAAAAGTTGTTTATAAGTAGATATTGTATGACTTTCTTGTACATTGATAGATTTCTTGTACATTGTGTTTGCTATGGCTCGTGATCGGAGATATTATACAGATAAACAATTACAGAGAATTCTTCAAGAGGATGTAACAGACTTCTCAAGTAGCGGTAAGTTAACTTTTTTATTTTTGTTACTTTTTATACAAAATTTTGATGTTACGATGTTACATTTTTGTTTGTAATGCAATATAAAACATTACTTATTATATAAAAATGTTTGTTTTTAAGGTTATAGTAGGTTATGTTTGTTTTTAAGGTATTAGGTTTCATTTTCATTTTTACAGAGGATGAATTCAAGGTACAGGATGATACATCAGACGATGGTGAACAGCCAGGTACAAGTACTGGAGATGGGATTCAAATGGAACAGTCAAACTGTACAGGTAATCTCTCAGATTTTCATTGTGATAAGAGGAATGCTTTTTCTATACACTGTCAGAATTTGTTAGAAAATACCAATAGAAATCCAGTTGATTTCTTCAATTTATTTATAGATAAAGACATTTTGGAAATTATTGTTGCCAACACAAATCTGTATGCAAATCAGTACATTGTTAAAAAAATAACAACAGAGGAGATAACCCCTGGCAGTAGATTAAATGCTTGGTATACAACTGACTATGAAATTCGTTTGTTTGTAACTTTACTTATCTGTATGGGGTTAGACAAAAAACCCTCTTTGAATGCTTATTGGTCAAATAATATGTTATATAAAAATGAGGTCAGTAGATACACGAGTAGGAACAGGTTTGCATTGCTCTTGAAATTTATACATTTTTCTGACAATGAACAATGTATTGCTGACTAGTAAAATTGAACATTTACTAACTGTTCTAAATGAGAGGTTCAAGAAGATGTATGAGCCAGGTGAAAAAGTTACCATTGATGAATCGATGATTCTGTTCAGGGGTTGTCTAAAATTTTGTCAATATATACCCAGTAAGCGCCATAGATATGGCATAAAAGTTTTCAAACTTTGTTTGTTCAGTGGTTATACATGGTTCACCAAAGTTTATGCTGGAAAAGAAAACTATGAGCCACCTGGTGAATTGACAAAAACTACAGAAGTAGTATTAGAACTTATGGCACCATTATTGAATGAGGGAAGAACGTTGTATACTGACAATTTTTACAGTAGTAGTGAGTTGGCTGAAAAACTTCTAAAAAAAAACACCCATTTAGTGAGAACTCTTAGGGTTATCAGAAAGAGGAATCCACCTGTCATCACAAAAGCAAAGAAAAAGAGGTGAAATGAAAACGAAACAATGTGGGAACATCATAATTGGGAAATGGATGGACAAACGCAGTGTGTTATTCCCATCCACTAAGGACGTACCAGAAATGGTTGAGGTAACTGCAATTGGAGGAAGGACATCAATGAAACCTTCGACAATAGTACATTCAATGCCGCTAATGGCTACGTAGATCTACCTGATCAATCGTCTTCCTATTGCAACACACTGCGCCAAGGACTAAAGTGGTTCAGAAAAGTTGCTTTCAAGCTTTTAACCAATACAGTAGTTGTTAACAGTCACAGACTCTATATAATGATGGGCCAGCCCAAAATTTCTATTATCGCTTTCAGAGAATCAATTGCGCTGGTCATCCTCAAACAGCAGCAAGTTCCTTATTCTAAAGCATCTACGTCCATTCCAAGGCAGAATCATAAACTCACAGAGACCATGGCAAAAAGAGGACGGTGTACTGTGTGCTATGAATCTCTGACATGTTTTGATGGAGAAAATATGCTTTGAAAATGAGTAAACAAGTTACAACATCTTGTTTTGTAATTATAAATATATGTGCCTCATCTGTTTTTTGATATTTATTACTGTCGGCTAAAATCAATGTATCAATGTAAATAATAAATTTTTTATTTGGTATTTGTTTTTTTTCTCTCTTCTATTTTTCTTATTTCTTTGTAAAAATAAAATAAATAAAAAATTTCAAAAACAATTGTAATATTTTGTTTGAAGAATAATTTTTTATGAATAAATCAAAGTTTTGTATCTAATTTCACTTCTCATTTACTTTACCTTAACAAAATGATTTTTTGAATGGTGTGTATATAATGTATACACATGGCTCCTTGGCATAAATGTACACGAAATTTCACATAACAGGGTCACATGTATCAATTTGATACACACGCCATTTTGGATGAAAAATCAGTTAAAACTTAAAATATGTATATTTCTCACCCTTCATACAGAGTAAGTATCACAATAAATTGAAAAATGTCATGTGGCCTGGGCGTGTCATTTACCGTTTTGGTGTGGCGCTCAATGTGTATGCTCATATTCGTAGGTCAAGTTGAATGTTACCTTGAACTCATCTATCAAATTTAATTTGAATGCTGTACAATTCAGTGCCCTAATTTAAATTTGATTTTAGTGTGATTATTTATACATCTGGTTTTTAAAAACTAAATAAATATCAAAAACTCTCAGTAGAATTCCAAGTAAATTTAGTGTATGGTACATTATGGCTAGTAAGAGATGGCTTCAAGAGTTTTAAGGTTCAAATCCTAGTAAAGGTAGTTTTTTTTTTTTATTCGGATTGAATACTAGATCATGGATATCGGTGATCTTTTGGTTCAGTTAACGACCCATCTCAGGAATGGTCGACCTGAGACTACAACAAGACTACTCTTCATTTACATTCATACATATCATCCTTATTCATCCTCTGAACTAATACCTTATAGTGGTTCCTGAGGCTAAACAGAAAAAGATAGAGAGTATTTTATGGTTAAGATAGACATTTCCATTTCATAAGAATTCAGTTTGATTTATCAGATCTAATTATTTCTATTACCAAAGTGAAAATAATTACTTTGTAATGGGTAGCCAAAAATAATGCCAGTTTTAAACTGCTCGCTTATTGTCTGGAGGGATTTTCAACTTTGATTGTCTTGCTTATCTTGTCTACATTAGTTCTGACCAGTAGCCTGGATTGCTATGCAAAAGAGAACCACATTGTTATTATTAAAACTCACTCTAAATATGGTAAGTGTTTTGCAGAAACAATTCATGAAGTTCACGAAGTGTTTGGTATAGAAATTCCACAGAATGACTACAGTTCAGCAATTAGTAAGAAAATTTGAAAAAAGGGGTGCTATTTTAGACAAAATACTGGTCACCGTCACCAGCCAATCTCTTGATAACATTTGAGTCATGCGGCAGTATTGCAGCAAACCCAAGAACATTATTGAATCATCATCATTCACAAGAACTTAGCATTTATAACCAGAACAACTTTTAGCAGAATTCTAACAAAAGATCGATCTGCTTAAGCACTCAAGCAAAATACAGTTAACTCAACATCTTGAGCAAAGGGATCATATTAAGTGCTGACAGTTTGCCAATTTTGCAAACACGGTAATCTTTAGTGATTAAGTACACTTTCATCTTTGTTTATATATTATGCAAATTTTTGAATTTTGGGAGAGAACACAGACAGAATCTTCTAGCTCTTCATCTAACTTAAGTTACATCTGCTAAAAACTATTGTTTGGTGTAGATTTTTGTCTAATGGAGTTATCCGGTCATACTTTTTTGAAGATGAGGTTAGAAATGCAGGTACAGTTAATGATGAATTATACTGAAACATGTGAATGAATTTTTTTTTACCACAATTAGATGCAATAACTTGCAGTTTTAACAAGATAATGAATGCAACATGCCATACTGCAGGAGAAACACTCAATTTGTTACATGAGAAATTCCTAGTCCACATAATTTCAAACCATCCCAACCAAAGGTGGCCACCAAGATCTTGCAATCCCTTGTCGTGTGATTACTGTCTTTGAAAATTTTTGAAGTCAAAAGTTTATGAAAACACATACAGTTCATTCCTGAGCTAAATGGGAAGATTTAAGTGGTTGCAGAAGTCAAGCTAGACCTATTTGAAAATGATGGAAATCATGATAAGAATGACGTTATGCCAGCAGAACCTTAGAGGACATTTGTCTTGCATTATATTCTACTCATAACCTGATAACATGTGCTATGAGTGTTTATTAAAAAAAAAATAAGTATATTGGTAGGACCAAACAGTCAGGACTGTTTATTTTAACCTATGTTTAATTTTTGATAATATAATATTTTTTTAACTTCTGATGATGGCTTTCAAGTAAGCCAAAAGATCTAGAGGTTATTTCACCACCTTAATATTATTTAAAATAAAAAATATTGTTGATTTTCAAATAAATTATGTGTTTAGTTGAAGTTTTAAAACTGGTGATATTTTGGCCCACTATATATGATAAATAGGAGTATGAAGTCTGTTCAGAAAATAACCCAACATTTTTAATTATGTACCACTGAGATATTTAGATATGCATAACGAAGATAATTTAGTGATGCATGGTTGGCAAAACTATTAATAATATTTTTATATAAAGATATTTCTTTGTACTTTTGCATATTTTATTATCTTTACGTCAGAACTATCAAAATGTAGAAGTATCTTTCATAAATGAAAATTAACAACCTGATAATGATTTCTTTTTATATTATAAAAATTTCAATAAAGTTTCAGTTAAAAAAATTTCAAATGTTAACAGAAATTGATTGTAAAAAGAATAATTTGTTTTTATTTTAGCTTTTGATTTAGTGAAAAAGAAAAATTTTGTGTACCAAAAGAAAATTGCATGGATTATTAGAGTAATTAATTAATAATGTAGCTCTATAATAATAGTAAAGCTCTCTAATAGTAAATTAATAATGTAGCTCTAAATTAAATTATCCATGCAAAGTGTCAATGTTCCAAAATGTATTTGAAAGTTATTCATAATTTAAAAAAGATGCATATGATAAACTATAAATACACAGAATTTGTTTGTTTTTGATAATCTTAAGAACTAATTAGTAAAAAAAAAAAAAAGAAAAAAAAAGAAAATCCTTCACAGATTTGAAGCTCATTCTTTGTAAGTATATAAACAATATGGTAAATGCACAACACTTTCCATAATTCTTTACCATTTTCCTATGTACTACTCTTTCAGAGGTTAGAAAATTTTCTACCTGCAGTTCAAAAATCAATCCATTGGATGTGGGTTAATATGCCTATAAATAATTAAATAAGTTTATCTGTTGCCCCCTTATAATTTTTTGGCATGATGTGGATAAATTTTTTACAGGTTGACCAAATTGATATGACCAAAATCACCATATGTTTTTCCTTTGAATATCTTACTCAGTTCTTAAGTTTCCTATCATTATTAAATATTTTTACCCCTGAGGGTCAGTGATGCTATTAATTTAAAAGTTGTAAACCTCAAAAATATTTATTGTACAAGTTGTTATCAAAGTTTAAATTAAATATTTATTATGTCTATTTATACTTGTTTTTAAATTAATTTATCTTTGGATTACTTGAAAAAGCTTCAAAAAATTTTCAGGATACAAAAAGGGCCTTAGGGCAGAAGGTATCAAGATTTTTAGTAAATTAAAAATTTAATATCGATATATGATTATTTCTAAAAATACTTATTTGTATCACACCAGATAACTGAACTATTTTTGTATTTCATAACAATACAAAAAATTTGTACGAAAGTATTTTAAAAATAAACCTATTTATTATATTATTATATCCTGTTGTTTTTTTATTACGGTTCAGTCTTTATTTTTAATAAATTCCTGAGCGAGAGCTTACAGTTTTTCTGATCAATTTAGATCTGTATTAAAGTTCATTAATATCTAAAATTATTTATTTTTTTGTTGCCTGTTTCACATTTTAAAAAGAACTTGAATCATTTATTATGTTTATTTTATAAGGTTTCATAAATTCTTTTCAATACATCTAGTTGTCTTATAGGAAAGTGGTTGTTTTACCCTAAATTTTTTTCATTGAAATTTAATAATCTCACAATTTTTTGTTTATGATTATGTTTTAATTTGCAGTAATATTTTTAACATTTAAAAAATATTATATATCCTTTATCTTATTTTTTATTCATGAAATGGAAAGTGAATAACTGGAAGAGTGTACAAGTGAATAATGAAGTGAGACTACCCAATGAATACCGGAATAAAGCGTTTGATAACTATGAGTCGTCTTATAGGAGATTATATGATATGAGATTATGATCTTGAATCATTGCATGGTTTGGTTCTTCATGAGATTAACCATTTTTTTTCTTTTACAAGCTCTTTATTTTGTCAGCTGTCTTTATAATACGATTGTATTCCTGTTTGAATTGTAGAATTAAGTTTTTCTGAAATAAACTTATTGTTCTTTCTTGTATAAATTCTTGGTTTACTTTCTGTATTTGAATATCCTGAAGTGGCAGAATATCACTGTATTGAATTATCATGGGTTTTTGATTTTTTTTTAAATTCATTTTTTGATGGTAATTTCAGTAAATATGAACTATGTATTTTGTAATTTTTTATTTTACTGAATTCTTTTTTTGGATTATTTATTCGTTTATTGAAGTCTATAAAACTGGTTTTCTCTTCTTGACTCGCTAAACTTAAAAAATTGTTAATATTTGACCGATTTTCTTCATTTTTTTTATCAGAGTTAAAAAAAAAATTTCCATTCTTATCAGATTGGCGGTTAGATTTTTCTACTTTTGTTTCATTTGGAATGTTACCCTTATTAATAATCGATACATCTTTTGTATATTTAAAAAGATTATTTAAACTATCATTATAATGATTTACAATTTTATAATCTGTATCAACACTCTTATTTATTTGATATGCTTCTTCTGTTGTCATATCTTCTGATCTGTTTTTCATTAAATATTTTTTAAGCGGAATAGTATTTGTGATTTCCTTTATTTCACCTTCATCGCAAGTTATATTAAAAAAATAAATTTTTTTTTGTAAATATTTTTCATATTTTATTGTGTTTCTTTCTGGACAGTATTTTCTATCTATCAAATGTATGGGTAAAAAAACGTTTTTTCTTAGTTTGCTTTTTTGGTTAAGATTGTTATAAGCTTGTGTTACTTCAGCTCCATATTGCTGTATGTTATTACTATTTGTTTTTTCTTTTATATGATTACTTCCAAAGAGTATCTCTTTATGATCGTTATTGTTATTTAATTGAGTTTTTTTAATTTTATATATGTCTGTTTGATAATCTTTGTTCTCAGTTACTCGTTTGTAAAAAGTATTATTGTATTGTGGTATATTGTCTATATTATAGCGTTCATAGATGTTATGAGTAATTATTTCTTCTGTAAAGTAGTCAGTATTATTATTAACATTGTTTATATTTTTATTTTTCTTCCATTGATTAGGTCGAAGTGTCATCCATTTTGTAGAAAACGTTTGTAAAAATAAAGGGTCATTTAAGAGTTTATTATCTAAAGGATTTGCACAATTTGTTATTTGTTTATTATTTTTAATATCAATACAATATTTTCCAAGTGTTGTACAAGTAAAATTTTTATTTATTTTTTGTTCACATATGGTAGTGTGTTTGTTAAAGTTACAAATATTACATTTTGTATTGCTACCATCATTTTCAGTGTAATTATAGTCAGAACAATTTTTCTTTTGGTCTGTAAATATTTCTAAGCGATTTATATTACATTTATATAAATTCAAATTGTATACACTTTTTTGTGGTGATTTTTGTTGTGTACAAAGATTTGAAACATTTGACGACATATAGTTTTCATGATCTAAGCCGTCATCTATGATAGTGTTTTTATTTGAACACAACTTATATGGTTTGTAATTAAAATAATTAACTTCATTCATATTTCCCAATAATTTATTGTCTGTTGTAGTTTCACTGTTGGTTAATATTTCGTTACGATTTAATAAATGATCAGTTTTTCCTCCATATATATCTTTAGTGAAAAGTATATTATTTTTAAAAGGATTTTTTATCTCCATACTGTTATTCTCATTTTTATCAGTATCCTTATATAAAGAAATAATTTCTTCTGAATTAATTATTTTTGGCCTTAATATATAATGAATTTTATTATTGTCATCTAGTTCTTGAAGTAAATTGTTCTTTATCAACTGATTAAATTGCCTTTGAAAATTTGAATAATTTTTTGTTTTTGTGTTATTTATTTTATTGTGTATAGTGGATTTTTTCTTTTTCCTTCCGTAATGTTTTTGTTTTTTGTTTAGGTTATGTAAATTAATATTTGTATCTTGTTCTCTTATAACTCTTGCTTTTGATATTAATTCATTTTCTTTTATATTACTGTTCTTATTTCTAAAAATGCCTAACAGATGTTTTTTTCTCTGAAATTCTAAATTGTTATTTAGCATGGAAACAGTTTCATTATATGTTAAAGGAAAATTCTCATCTGAAAGAAAAATCCTAATTTCAAAAATAAATGAAAAATAGTAGTAAAATAGAACAATCATTAATATTGTACAGTAATATAGTGTGTGTGTGTATATATATACACAACACAGATACATATCTCTAAACATTTATATATCTATGTAATAGGAATGTAGATTTTTACTACTTTTTAATCATGTTGAAAGAAGATAATAAATTTCTGTCTGAACTCTTATAGACCTAAAAAATTTTAATCACTTATTAATTTCAGCATACTTTAATCCATTATATATCACTGAATGAATCTGAGTATTGGTTTAAATGTATTAATGGGTATCAATTTAAAGCAGCATAATGTACGAAATTAACAAAAAAAGTGTGATGATTTGTGTTACATTTATCCAAGAGGCATATCAAGTAACAGTAGATTACATGAGCAATTCACACTTGAATCTGGTGTGCCCCAATTTCAAACAACAAAGGACAACTTCATTGTAAACAATGATGTAAATTGTATTAAATTGTAGGTTTCAGTTTTTTTATGATAGTTTTGTGAAAAATTTATCCATTGCAGAAATTATTCTGATCAACATAATTAGCATAATATATATATATTTATTTAAAAATTTTTTTTTTTGTTTAACCTCCAGAACCACAATTAAGTATATCTTCAGAGGGATGAAATGAATGAATTGTAGCATGTGTGAAAAATGCCATGCCTGACCCAGGACCATGTTCGGCCATTCGAACCTGGGATCTCCGGATGAAACCACTTGGCCATGGAGGTTGGCGAAAATTGGGTGTTGAAACAAATTTAACTGCATATCTGGGAGGTATTTGGAGACGGAAAGAAGTAGGGTTCTACATAGTTAAAAAATTTGCATTATGGTAGGCTTTTAATTTTTGACCTTGTTGAGTCAAATTTCAATTTAAAATTTTACTAGAAAAACAGTAGTGAAACCTGTTTTTACTGTTAATGCCTTCATTATTGACTTATAAGCATTTAAAGTTGCTGTGAGATAAAAATCGTATCAGTTATATAAAAATCTAAGAATAGTTTTATTACATTTTACTTTCACAATACATATAACAACAGACTTTAAGAAGTGCTATAGTATTGATAATAATAAACAATAACTAATAATTAATACAACAACAAATTAAACGACTTTATCAAACGATATTTACTTCAAATATTACAATTTTTATTTACAAATTGTAAATAAATGATTTTGATTGTAAATTACTAACTAATTAAATTTTGAAAGCATATGATTCGACAATAAATGTTCAAAATGCTTCCCATCTACAGCTTGACAGTGTGCTAACCTTAAATAATATCCATTTACTACTTCTATCATGTCTAGTGATGCACGAGCAGATTTTCATCAATTATTGTTCTTTTCACTTCGTCAATGTCTGCAGGTTTTTTTTTATAAACATTGTGTTTCAGGTATCCCCAAAGAGGAGAAAGGTCTTGGGACTTGGCAGGCTATTTTATTATAATACAGGCTATGTCCTATATAGGTCGTAGATTCCTCTACGACCTATCCAGCAACTTGGAAATTATTCAGTAAATATTATTGAATTAGAAAAATGTTGCATTATATCACAATACCATTCAAAATCATACAATACCGGTGAAAATTATTTTCGGGAAGTTCTTGGTGTAGCTTATAAGAGCAAAATTTATTTGTTTTATTAATTTTGAACTGGAAAATAACTGATGTCATGTTGGATGACAGCTTTCCAAATCAATGAGTGAGGGTCTTCAACGAAGGTCTGCAATACATCTAATAACTTGCATGTTACACAGTTCTTGGTCTACCAGTGTGAGGATGATTCTTTATCGCTGTACTCTCTTGATCACAGTCAATTTACTTATCGGTTCTCTCTTTGGAAATCTATTATCAAATAAATCTCATACCTTTTGTAAAGGCCGAATTCTGTCACCATATCTGCATATCATCACCAGAGTTACTCTTTCAGTTTCACATGAAGACGGCATTATTATTTGAAGATAAAATTAACAAGGGAACTGATAATAAAACTTCACCCAAAAACAAATTTGAACTCCTAGCTTACAACTTAATTTTTACTGGCACTATCAAATTTTATCATTACAATATGTTGAAGTAAAAAGGTGAAACTAGGAGTTAATAAATTACATTGTTTCAACATAATACAAACTGCATTGTTAATTTACAATATCTGACATTAATTAATAGTAAATAGTAAATTTTTAATCAAGTATTCTCAGCTGATACGTTTCATTTTCAGTAAGTAACAAATATTAGCAGATATTAATACTAGAAGTTAATTTTTATTTAGAAAATAACATCAGTTGATAAAGCTGTTTAATTTGTTGTTGTGTTGTTAATTATTAGTTATTGTTTATTATTATCAGTATTATAGCTCTGTTTAAAGTTTGTTAGTGTATGCATTATGAATGTAAAATATAATACAATCTTTCATGCAGCATGTTTTACCTTGTTTTATTGTTAATATAACTTTTACGGTCATTGCAATTGAATGCTTATAACTCGTTAACGAAGGTATTAAAAGAAAAGTGATTTTCATGATTGTTTTTCTTGTAAAATTTTAAATAGGAAATCATCACCTTCCTTTTAAAAAAAATTGAGTTTGAATCATCAATGTGGCAGATCCAAGATGGCAGACAAAAATTAAAAACCCACTAAAATGCAAATCTTTTTTAACTATGTAGAACCCCCATTTCTTTTTGCCTCCAGATATTTATCAGATATGCAGTATAAAGCTGTTTCTGTATTTAAATATGTCACTTTATATATTGCATTTGGCCTACTAATAAGTAAATAAGATTCAATGTAATCTGTGCTATTAAAATTGAGCTTATCCAGACTTTGAATGCAAGTTGTAGTTCTCATTTTTTAATAATGAGATTTTGATGCTATCTCCAACTATAAGCCTCTGTTACTCTTTCTGTATCAAAAGTTATTGGAAACATAGTAAAAAACTAAATTATTAATTTAAAAAAAAATATCTTTATTTATAGTCACACCAACAGTCATTAAAACTTCTCAAGATCTATATGAATGTACCAGTAAACGTATAGTCTTGAACAGACTCAGACCGACCATTCCTGAGACGTGTGGTTAATTGAAATCCAGCCACCATAGACCTGGATCCATGATCTAGTATCCAAATCCATATAAAAATTCTAAGGTTCAAGAACCTTAGAACTCTTGACTTTGAATCAGCTGATTTGCAATGAGTTAACCAATACCCACCCAGTGAGTTAAATTTGATTTAATCTCGAAACTAATCTTTAGTTGAAATTAATTTAGTTTTTCTTATGGATTTAATACATTCTATATATCACATGGAATATATAAGAATATATATTTATATATATTCTTTATGGAATATGTATGGGAGTAAAGAAAATTGAAAATGTTGCTAGATGTGTAAAAGGCTTTTGATATAGGTTAACATAATTTTGTTATTTAAAATTAAAAGAAATGTAGATAAAATAATTGTGCATGATTGGTTTCAATCTTACTAAATTCTAGAACTTGGAGGGTTAAAATTTGTGCAAAAGTTTTAAGTGTAAGAACAGTTAAGAGTATGTTTATGTTCTTAAAATATCTGTTAGGTGTAGAGCACCACAGGGATCAGTATTAACCCAGTATTATTTTTATTATTTATAAATTATATACGAGGGTGGTTTTTTAAGTAAGGCCGTTTTTTTTTTTTAAACTAAAATAATTTTTTTAAAAAACATTTATTTTCGGATTGTACATACTTTTGCCTATTTTACGTAGTTACCTTGTTATTAATGCACTGAGTCTGAGACTCGTGCACTAATGCACGAGTCTGGGTACCCACCGAGAACACCATTTCTTGAAGCCGAAGTTTTTAATCACAATTTTGTACAACACCGACCTAGAAAGTTGGGAAATTCCAATGACAGAGTGGTTATCGTGAATCGTCTGTCCTCACGAATTTCTGTTTCAACTGGAGCCACTAAATCATCAATAACAGAGGGGCAGCCTGAGCGTTCTTCGTCATGAACGTTTTCACGGCCACCTTTAAACTCCCTAACCAATTTCCTCACTTTACCTTCAGTCATTGCATTAGGGCCATAAATTTCAGTTATTTGGCTATGAATGTCTGCGGCCGATATATTTCTCACAGTCAAAAAATGTATGACTGCATCTCACACGTGGCGGGCGATTCAATAATCTTAAACATTTTAAAAACGCATAACTAAGCGTACACTTTAGCTACAGATTGCAACTGGCGTGATTTTGTTCACAAAGGATGCTGGTAAGTGGCTCGTCGCGGCATTAACTAGAGAATTATAGGCGCCAACGGCCTTTACTTAAAAAATGACCCTCGTATGTAATTAAATGTTTTTGGTAACTTGATTTCATTTGTATATGACAAAGCTTTGTGTTACAACACAAAAGGCCATGAGTTGATACAAAAATATTTTGATTCGATTCGATGCTGATAAAGTGATGGCTTATACAAGAGAAAATAGAATTATATTAATTATATCAAAATATAATGGCATTTCAACCTACGGTTCAACAAAAGGTGATGCTTTAAGTTGGCGAGAATGTAATGTAAGAGTATCATAGAGTTATTAAACTCCAGGGCTTATTACCCTGGATGCCATAATCCCTTGGGCTTCTGAAATTGTAACTAATAAAATGTGATGACGTAAATTGATATCAATATGTGTCCTATCTACGCGGAGGAGTTAAAACCGTAATAATACTCAAGTGTGCATACTTTACACGCCATAGCATCTTTATTAAAAAAAATTCTTAAACGTAGGCCATAATTTAAAAAAAAGAAAGATTTTGTATGTACATGGTGGGGCAGAAAAATCCAAAGATTTTTACGATAATATGATTTTTCAAAGAGCTGGTTTTATTCGTGTGCTAGACTTAAAGCTACATGTACAATTGTTGTTGAAAAACCAATCATTTTGATTTACATAACTAAGTGCGGAAAATAACATCTAGCAAGGTCATTTTTGTCCACACACTACTGGAGACGGTCGCCGAAACTTCTCATTACATTCATTATCGCTTTTAGTTCAGGTAGTGAGCGGTTTTCCGGCGTACAATTTGGAATCTTAATTGAACCCATAAAAAGAAATTGCATCCGAAAGTTAGGGTCAACGCAATGACCAGTGATGTCTCCACATAGGGAAATTAAACATTCAGGGACAACCTCCTTAACACTTCCATCGAAGCTCTATCTTGAGTGTAGTCGTTACATCCTGTTGGAACCACAATTTGTTCGGCTTGGTTTATGCACCTTTTGTGATGTTCTCCAGCGACGAAGTGTACCTTTATGCATTCATCGAAACTGTCTGACCACAATCTTCAAAGAATTAAACCGAAACTCCGTCATCAGCACACCACTGTGTGACCCGTGCGTTTGAAGTGAACGCTTATCTAGCCTTTGATTTGAATCGGATCAATCCCGGAAGTTCTGTTTATTAAATTAACAGGCGGAAGATCGATCCGACAAGTGGAAAAAATAGTTTCGTCACTTGTTTGGATTAGTTTATTTTCCGTCATAATTTTCATCATCTAAAACTTAGCGATGTTCCCAACCAGTGGGATCAATTATTGAACAAACGGTTAGTAAGAATAAAAATTAAAGTCAGATACCAGTATTTTTTTAGCGTGGTAATGTTCAGTGCGGATGAATGTTATGCACCGTACGCTAACTTAAATTGTCTGCCTTTCCTGCTGATAGAATCTTTCTAAAATTTTCCACCCGCAAAATGGTCGTGTTACCGTGGCGGCCGACATCGAATGTTGACGGAATCCTTGATTTTTGAAAAACGTTTTGTGCAACGGAAACGTGAAACATAGCATTCCACTGGTCCATCGTGACTGAACGACCGCTAATGAGGAGTGGATTCTACAATAGCTCACCACGATCATCCGAATCGTGTTGATCCCACGAGCTCCTCCGCCACGCGTGCTATAAGGAATAAAAATTCGTCTGATTTTTGTGCACCACCTTATTACATATATGTATTTTCTTTAATCATTTCCTGTATATGGTTGTATTTCCCAGTGCCTTACTTTTTTCAGTTTAGTTTTACAAATATCCATGTTCAGTTTTTGACCTTTATAGTATTTGCTGTACAGATATTAGAGATTTTGAATGATGTCCTCAATTTAATTTGACTGGTAAATTTATATTTGACCATTTATTATTTTACCTTCATTACGTTATATTACTATTTTTATTGTAGATGCTTTGCAATTTTTTTAGTATCATACATAATTTAAACAAATTTATTAAAATTAATAAAGTATTTATTTATTTTTTTGTTAGTGGTATGGATTGTTAAATTTTACATCATTATTTATTTGTAATTTTTTTAATTCCTTATAAAATAGTCATGTAAAAAAAAAATGATGCACTTACATTTATTTGTGGTATTAGTGCAGAGAAATTCAGAAATATATTGGTTAATTATGTTAATTATTAACCATGCTTTTACAATCATTTTATCTTCTAATTATTTAAGATACTTGATCATGTAGTTATTTACTTGGTTTAAAAAAATTATAAATTAAGTTGTCTTTCATTTATGGCAATTTAAAATTTTGTTGTTTCTTACATTACACTTCATCATAGACAATTATAATTTTTCAATTTTACATAATTGTTTTTGTTTACATAATGCCTACAGTTTTATTTTTATATTACAGATGATAAAAATGACTTGTTTTATTTTTTTTTTGCCAGCTGTAATTTATTTATATTTTTTTTGTAACTAAATAATCTTATCAAAAGGAGGAGGCTTTCAGTTTGACTGAAATGTGTTAGAAGAAATATTAAAAAATAATAATTAAGAGATATTAAAAGACCTCTGAAGTAATATCTTACAGTGGTTCCTGAGGTTAACCAAAAAAAGAAAGAATATTTCTTCTAGCCCTACTCTACACCAAATGAAATAAATTTGAAAACTGATTGATTATATTATAAAGGGAATGTGGTTCACTTATACAGAATGTATCAAAACTGCACGGCAATCTCTCGGAAACGGATTCTATATCTAAAAATAAGAAAAAAGTTTCC
>JAAAKQ030043420.1:0-16602 GCA_010016005.3 Zanna intricata
TAAAGAAAAATTGTACATATTTTGCCAATAAAAAATTTTCTGAGGTCAGTCCGGTTACTTATTATACAAATCCTGTATATGTACATATATACATTTGTATATATATATACAGATCTACATATCTTTAGCTTACAAGATATACACATACATAAATAAAAAAAATAAATAAAGAATACAATGTTTCCATTAGTGTATTTCTAATAACACACAATTCGTTTACAAATTTAATAATTACGTATTATTTACAGGTATTATTTCATAGTTACTTAGATAACTTCAAAATAATTTAAAATGTTTCATGACTTGCTTCAATTTTCTATTTAATTTGTTATTCATTGTACAGTTAACGTGTTTTAAAAATGAAAAGAAAATAATGAGTAGAGTTGAATACTCTACTATAACATCAGATGTTATGTACCTTAATAATTGTAATTTAAAAAACTTTTTTTAAAATAAAATCTTTTATACAGTTCCCCTGGATTTTATTACCAGTATGTATATATTTAAAAATATTAACAAATAAATAATCCTTGTTTTTTTTTTTTTTTACTTTGGCTAAGAGATAGTAAATATAATATCAATATAAAATAAGGCGGTTACTTCCTTTTTAGATCTACTATGTCTAATTTTGGCTATTTATTTATTTTGTGTTGTCTTGTTTTTAAGAGGATATGATATACCAGGGGGTAAATTATACTGACAGTAGTGAATCGGCAGGGTGGAGACGCCTAGCAAATGGATCTTCAATTCATTTAGGTGTCATTTCCTATACCGCTTCTTCTCCACACCCATACACACTATAGTTGTAAATCCACTGTCACTTCACAGCGGGAAAATAGGAAAAGAGTAAATTAGAAAGCAGGGGAAATTGAATGTAGTGGATTAGTTGCAGTAGTATACACATAGGGTGCTGATGTTATTTGTCTCAATTTTTTTTTTCAATTTTATGTATCGATTTGAAAAAAAAGAAAAATAATAAATAAAAAAAAATGTCTTTTCATAATGTCGTTCGGAACAGTTTTCAACTTATATTATTGAATATTCGTTGGATTGTAGATCTGGGGGTAGAAGTTAAGCGAAGAACAAGGGTGGGGAGAAACAATAATTAACAGTTTTAATTGGTTCGATGTCAGTTACAGTCTCTATTCACCTCAAGTCTTCTCTTTCTGTTTATCAATGTATCTTTACCCCACTCATTTTTTTACTTTTGTATTATTTTTTTTAATCTTTTACTCAAGATAACGATTTTCTCTATTTTTTTTTCTTTTACTAAAGAAATATTTTCAATTGCTGTGTTTCTGTTTATCGTTTACTTCAATTGATTTTGAAAACAACGTAGAATTCTTCTTCAGTCTGAGTTTTCAATGGTACATTTCGTTAATCGATTATTAAAATTAATAAAAGTTAAAAATGTTCAAAAAAATTGAGTTCATACATTCTGGTTATATTTTTTAAATAGATAATATATAAGAAATTCTTTACTAAATTTAATAATAATCTAACAGTAAAAACCCGCGTTGTATCATTTGTAAATTATATTACAAAATATTTATTATGCGCATTTGTTACGTGGTATGATTTTGTTAAAAAATCTTTTAACGTAAAAATAATAAAATAAAGTGGCTAAATGTATTTATTGTAAAACATTAAAATTTGTCTTCCATATATAATAAACGTTAAAGCGGCGGGCATACAAATGAATATGTATAGAATTCATAAGGTCTTAGATATAGAATAAGTATAGAATTCATCAGAGTTAGTCGAAGTAACATATTAGAAAGGACTGCTGCATGTCCTTCATTTACGGGGAATAAATGGATTTGCTGATTTATTTCTGTTGCGAAAAGGTATCAACTGGAAATCCGTTGATGCCCTTATTGGACACATTTCTTTCTGTTCTTTAGCCTTATACTAATGATTATCAGGCGTCTACTATCTACAAACAGATTAAGTCGTTTAAAATTTTCCTTAAAGTTTTCTAAAATCATCTGCTTTTAAGGAAAGCAGATGATTTTAGAAAAAAGACGACTACCGTTTTGGCAATAGAATATACTGTATATATAACAGCGGGATTTTTTGGTGGGGCTAAAGCTGTACATTACAGTGAGTTCCTCCTCCTCGGTTTGCAGAAAAATAGTAATAAAGTAGGAAATTAACACAAATCCGGATAAATAAGTTCTTTTAATGATCCGCGTTCGTCAAAGCTTCCCACACAAAACCAAATTTTAAAAAAGATTAATGAAAATTATTCAAAATGAAGGGAAATTAAATGATAAATACAATCCCAAAATATTTGTCCATACGATAAAATAAAATGGTGCCGAGTTCTCTGATGGTTTGGAATCATTTTATATAAAAAAGAAAGAAAAAAAAATTAAAATTTAAACGAAATTGTTTCATATTAATATAGATGTTGCGTTTCAGTTGTAATAGATGTCAGTTGTTTCAGTAATGTAGATGTTGCGTTCCTCATGTTGAGGAAAATTCAGTGAATTTTCCTTATTTTGCATTAAATCGTAAATTGAACTATAAAAGGAGGATTTTAAATAAATTACAACAGGTAATGTCGATCGTGCAAAGTTTAGCCAGTGACAAAAAAACTTTCCGTATTATGGCAGTATAGTTTCAAGGTACACCGGACAACACCATCTAATGAAAATCAAGATGGTATTTCCACTACATTCACCTGTCTTCTTTTTTTCGGAAAACTTAGAATTAATTTTCCAAATAAAAGAGGTATGATTTAGTTTAATATGCAATTTAGTGCATGACAATAAACGGTTTAGTTTAGCAAGTAGTAGAATAACTTAAAAAAAACCGTTTGACTTGTGAAAAATATAAATATTTAATGCGTCACTGCCAAGAGGTAGATTTGACTCGTGATATCAGGAGAAAGAATCGGTCAAAAGTGAAATAGAAATCCGTATTCAATGGTTTGACGACGTTAACTTTCTTGTAATCTCACAATTTCTTCATCCTTGGTAAGAAAAATATCACCGATGAAATGCAACATTTTTTTTTCATACATTTTGTTCCACCCGATACTAAGGAACCTAACTGCAGAATTTCATAAAATTAGGAAACCGTATTATTTGGCTGTAACTACATCAGCCAGGATCTTCTTCGTTCAAAGCACAGAATCTACCCCTACAATGACTAACACTTCACCCTGCACAGTCTTAACTTCTCTTATCAAAGACTATGAGGTACCGGGTAAAAATTTCCGTTTTATAACTGGATTGACTGAAGTTATCAAAAGGTTCTGAATTTTAACCGACTAAATCCTTACTCGAACCGATTTCTCTTTTATTAAAAAAATTATGTTTTATTAGTCACCTCGATCACCATAATTAAAGAAGTATTAATTACACCCTTAAGAGTCTTAATGTAAATTTTATCTGCCATTTATCTGTACGCGTAATTCTAAATAAGTTCATTTTCAAATGTTTACACGATTTTTTTTTTTTTTATAATAGATTCTTTCTCTCTCGAAAAGGTTTTTAAAATGTTCAAGCATTATATTTGTTTATTCTTTAATATATAATTTTTTCCTTTGTTATTATTATTATTGTTGTGATGCATATATACTTTAAAACTGTTAGATTTGTTTACGAATTACGTGTAACGAGGGTTTTTCTATGAGTAGGTATGATTCATGATTTGTAAAATGAATGAAAAGAATTTCCCATTGTTTTTTGATAAAAAGAAAATCAATACATACATCAAATGTCAGATGAATGATAAATGTACCGAAATAGAATAAATATTCTCAATAGTCTTCTATTCTCGTTAACCTACCTACACAGAATATAAATACATGTATAGGGGTTTTTTTTTTTTTACAAAATCTCACCATTATATCTATAATGGATTTTATATATTTACTTGTACGTGAACAAGTTTCTTGAAATTTAGTAATATGTTATTTTTTTAAAAATTATGTACTTAAAAAGCAACATTTAATATTAAAATAAACATGTTCTAATTTTATAAGATCGTGGTTAAAAAATTTGTCAACTACATCGTAGCTTATTATATTTTTTCAGGTAAAACATCTGTTAAATTTGATATTTAGTTTATCATATATATAAAAATAAGTTTTACTACATCTTAAATATGTGCCGCAATAAATTGGATTTTCTTGTAGATACTAAAGGAATCTATGTTAAGGCTTAGGTTCTCTTAAGAAAAATATTTCATCCATCCCTAGAATTGTTTAGCATCAACTAACCATCACCGAAACCGTTCAATTTCATATCTATCAAAGATTATCAGAATCACTTTAATGTTATTATCAAATGTTTGGTTGTTTTTTAAACGTTGTAGTTAATTTTTTTTATATTTATCTCCTGAAGATGTAAAAGCCGAAAACTCTTTACTTTTATTTTGGGATTTTAATAAAAAAAGGATTTTTTTTTATCATTAACAATTTTTAATTAATTATAGTGATGGATTTTTATTGTTTTTTCGTATTAATAGTTCAGCCAGATCAGAATAAATTAATAATTCAACCAAAACTGATACTCATAATTTACTTCGGATATTATTTAAATTAAAATACATTTACAATCAATGCTAATTGTAAACGAACAACTGTTTTAGTTTTTAACACGTTTAATTGTTACTTTTAAAATGTATTTTTTATCATTCTATATATTTCAATTACATAGAAGTACTATAGTGTTTAGCTGAACTAAAGGCCTACTGGTATAAAAATATTACATATTGTGTACTAAAATTAACTAACAGATTATACAGAATTTTAACGGTTTAATATTTATCCGAGATCTTATTAAATATATTAAGTTTCCGCGTATAGTTTCATTAGTATAATATATTTATACAGTTCTGAAATGGACTTAAATCGGTCAGCATATTAATTTTTATAATAGCAAATACAAAAAGAAAAAAAGAAGGATTTAATGCATAAGGGGATTATCACTGTAGTATTATTATTATTATTATTATTATTATTATTATCATTATATAATACTTAAGACTAGTTGAAACAAATTATACGCTGTAGCAATTTTTAATTACCAATAATATAGTAAATGAAATATTTCCATACAACGATCCCCTTTTTAACGCTGATTCGTCATAGTGTTTTAACATTTTAAGTTAAAGGTCACCAAACTATTAATAGAACCGTACTTTATTGGTTACAAAACAAGTTGCGAATATTCTGTTCTATCCTACAACAATTTGCTAATGTGATAATGCTCCCGAACAACCCGATTCTGGTTTTATATTTTAAGAAATGGAAAAGAAATCTGAAGTAAAAGATTCTACAGGTCAATGAAATGGAAATAAGAAATCTTTCTTTGAATTACGACATAAAAAAACTAACCAATAAGGAGTTTCAAAAGTCTTCAAAGTGGTGCATTTTGATGTTCCTAATAAACCTTAAACAATAATAAAAGAAATGCTGAAAAATTGATTTTTGTAAGAATGAGAATATAACTTAAGAATAGATTTTACATCATTTTACAGTTAACAACCTCAATTATCAGTGTAAAGCGTGGACTTTAACAAAAACGGGCAATGACATCCTAAGAAAATTTGAAAGGCTAATTTTAAGGATGTTTGGACCTCACCAATATTAAGAAGGGAGGTAATCGGATACAAAAACAAACATAGAAATTAAGATTTTCTCAGACTCAAAAGGCACAAGGATTAAGTCCGTTGATAGAGTAACCGGGATGGATAAGTTAGTACGGAAAGAAAGACCGTAGGGAAGAAAAAGAAGGGTCGCCCTAGTTAAAGTTGAAAAGATAACGTTACGAAAGATCGGATTTCAATGGGCTTGAAAGAATGGAAACGATGGTGATCGTTATTAAGGATGTCTGAGGAAGCCAAATCGATCATGACTCTACAGCTACTACAAAAAGAAGAAACAGCAAAGTTTTTCCTCATACTAAAGTATTATCTAAAATTTTCTATCTATTTTTAACACGGACAAGACCTATTTACAGGCCACCAATCTGATAACAGAAATACACCATAAATCTGAAAATTTCCAGAATATCAGTTTAATCGAGTAATCATTTTGAATTTTTAGGAAAAAATGTACATTTGCTAAATATTTTTATTTTTATAGTATATTTTACGATTGTTTTCCGCGAAATATTTAAAAAAAAATTCACAAAGAATTTAATTGGATTTTTAATTAAACGTTTTCAATACAGCAATAAGAAATCTCTTTCAGTTCAAAAGACTTTGTACTCTAATTAGGGAGAGAATTGTACATCAGAGAAATAGAGACAGGATGGAAGAGGGACCACTTACTTGATAAGATTGTGATACTGCGGTGCATGTACTAGTATTATTACTTTTACATAACGGGGAGCGTACGAAGGAGAGAATCATAGGTAAGGTAGGAGGAAAAGAATCGGTAGCGGTCGGTAAAAGAGGGGGGAAGAGCTAGTGGTTACTCGTAGTTAAAGGGGAAAAGGGTTGTAAAAGGGGAAAAGGGTAAGGGCGGTAAAAGTAAGTGCGAGGAGGACACAACTCGAAGTACATAAGAGTCCTTGCAGGAAGCCGCGTCAGGACGGTCTCAAGTATGCCCAACTTAACTTGCTTCTATACTTCTAGTTTTTACCTTCTTTTTCCGTTTTTTTTTACCCCTTTTTTATCCACTACGGAGCTTTATAAAGGGAACAATTGAAACAGCAATCTTTCCTAACTACATCATTTTAAGTGAAAAGCGAATTTTATTAATGTTACACTTAAAAAGAGAGGACGTATTTACTGCAGTAGCTTACATATATGTATGTAAACTCTCTTTAAAAAAAAAATTATATAATTCTAAAAATAATATGAAGAATAGTCATTTTCAAAAATTCATATTTATGAGTTGGATTTGCTTATTAAAATTCGTTTAATTACTCTTTTATCGTTATTAAAAATATTTAATTTGAATAATTTTTTTTAGTAAACGTAAAACTTATTAATCCTGTTGTTATACGTAACTCCAAACAGCCGACCGCTCTTTTCTCCTACAGTTCATCAAAAATAAAATATAGAAAGTATTGTCCGCGTAGAACGAAAATAGTGTTTTATCTTATTTCGGCGTTATTATTAACTAGGCTGTAATCATCACTAACCTACAAATGTCCTTTCTTTGTGCCCTAATTATTTATACATTTTTTCACAATTTTTTTACGTCTATACAATTCAGTTTTCTTAATTCAGTTCAAAGCTTGCTTTAAAAATTTTTCTTTGAACCTCAGAACCTTCCACTTTGAAAATCAGCTGTTAAACAACTGATATGTGTCGACGAGTTAACAGTTATATCAATCCGGTGGACTTTAAAAAAATATAATTCTATAATTCTTGTGTATATAAACACTGAAATAATCAATTGTCGCGCAACCAAATCTCACCGAGCAAAAGCATGGTGCGAGGTTTGTTTGTTGTATGTGCTCAGATATTTATTTTGAATGAAGCCGCTACCATATAACAAAAAAACTGAACTAACAACTGTATAATAAATATTTTAAATAAATTATTAAATTTAAATTAAATTACAATTAAAACTTATTAATAAAAGAAAGGGGTTAATATTTAGCACCAAAAAAGGACTTTTTATTTAAAAAATTATTTAAAAGTACGTTACAACGGACTGTGGGAAAGAAAGACTAAGAGAGCACGCGTAGCGGGAGGGAATCGGCTGCGCGCATCCGCCCAGCACACCACCCCACGTGGTCCGCTCTGCGCCAATAGCTGCAGCTGGTTCGGCAACTAACATGAACACAGACAAGACTAAACGAAAAGAAGGCGTCTTCAAGCCAACTACCTGTTATTATAATATGGCTAGCGTTATATATTATATTTCTATTAAAAATTATTAAATTCTATTTCTGCTCACTCCTTAAGTCTATTTTAAATATAAAAACACCTGAATGTTCCGAAAAACATTCTCTACACACTAACATTTATTTTCTTTATTGAATATCTGTAAAATACTTAATATTTTCATAAACATGCGGATACGAACGCGTCGAGGCTTTAGGGAGCAGAGCCCCCGGCCCTCGGCGCGTGTTATTATGGCGATAAAGATTTTTTTTATTTATTGTAAAATATAATTTATGTCAGCCTGTATTAATTTAAATAAAAAATGCGATTTAAATATTTATGGTTATAAAAAAGTCATGCATGCTGGTTATTTAAGTCCACCAGTTTTTTTTATACCCTGACATTGTTGAATAATAAGAACTGATATCTAATCACTTTTTTAAATTTTAAATATATTAAAACTGTTTTTGTATAAATCTCTTACGCAAAAAAATGCTGGGCAGTCGAGTCATGTAAATAGGAAAGTGAATTATTTGATTCAAATACTGATGGGTTTGATTCCCATCATGTATTTATCATTTCTCTATACAATTAACTATCTTTTATCATTTAACTATTTCTTTTTTTTTTTTATGAAAAAATTGGAAAATAAGAAAAAAATGAATTACTTCTATTTTCTTTAATTAGGAATTCTGTTGCGTTATTTCAACAATTTTGTTGCTAATCTTCGTAGTATATATTTATCCTTTTTCAGTTATTATTCTATAGACACCGATAGGATGTACTGTAGCTATTTATTAGTATTCATATATTGTAACTTATTCGGTTATTATGACGCATAGAGGCAGACAGTTCAAAGAAATCCCACGTCATTAAAAAAATAAAAAATAATAGAGAAGGCTTTCTTTTGTTTGACAAGCTACATTTATTAAAATAACAGCTCAGGATGTTTACCTAACAATTTTCTTTACATTATATATATATATAAATTCCAATTTTTTAAATTTTTATCGAATTTATCAATAATGAATTAAAAACAAGTTGTCCTACTTTTTTTAGTTTTAGTTAAAGAAAATCAGTTATTAGTTAACCGAAGTTAACAAACGTGGCTGATTATGGGAGGGGGAAAAATATACAATTATGTTCCTAATTGCTCGCTGTTTTATGAGATAACATATTTTTAGGGTAACTGACGGATTCTTTTAACCAAAGTGTAAGAAAAGTATTTATTTCCTAAATCCAGAAAAAATGGTCGGATTAGTTCGTGTTAAATTAACCGTTTATAAATTTGATTTATTGGGGGGGTTATTTTGATTTAAATAGAAACTTTTTATTTGGAGGTATCAGTATTGACTATCGAAAAAACAATGCTTACATTATTAAAATAAAAAAAATTGACTGTTCTACTTAGGTTCGGAAACGAAAAATCATGTCTATATCATAATCATTCTGTTATTTTTCGTAGCAACAGAGGAATTCCAAAACATTCTGATCATAATCCTTTACCGCTTGAAGATTAGTTTAGTCAATGCAGAAACAAATCTCTTCACCTTATTTGTCATTTAAAAGAGAAAGCAATCCTCTTGTTGAAACTTAAATTTTGTGAACTATTTTACAGTGGAATTGTGCTCTGAAAATATCCCGAAGTATCAATTCTAATTCAGAGAAGGTGACTGGACTCTTGTTTTCTTTTTTGATTTTAGACATTAAAGGCGCTTTATCGAAGTCACTGGTAACGATCAGAATAATCTTAAAATTTGAGTTTGACGTCGATCGTTCTACCAACTTGAAATTTTATACAATTTTTGTACATTTGTTCCATTTATCGGTTCACATCCACACCAATCAGTCGCCCGGAATTTCAATCGGTATCGTTTAAGAGGTCATAAATACATATCATTGCCCAAATTTCATAGATCTACAAAGATATATTCATATTTAAGATACCAACATTAGGATCTCTTAAATTAAAAATAAGGTTGCATAACTGTTAAAAAAATATTTTTTAAACAAACCAAAGGAAAATAAAGCAAAAAAACAAAAAACTTAATATTTCAATTTTAAGATATGATTGAATTTTTGAAAAAGTTTGGATTACGTATATTTATGTACGGATTGTAATTAAAAAATTTAATTTATAAGTTTTCTTTAGAAAGCCTTTGAAGAAATTCGGATTACGGTTTTTCGCGAGATCCTCCCACCACCTTAAAAAATCTTTAAAAAAAAAGTTTTTATAATCAATGCCCCGTATATAGAAATATTTTAGTCAAATTTGAAGAAAAACGATATGGATCAACCCTGAGACACAAAGCCAAAAGCGGTGCAACAAACATACGTACCCAGATAAATACATACATATGTTTTGTTTTAAAAAGAAAGTAAAAAAATTTAAATTGGAGAAATTGACTTATTTTCAGCCCGATATATTTATTATTAATTGACTGGGTGGGAAAAAGAAAAAAGGTTAGTCTAATGTAGTTGTATCTAACATTACTTGAATTTTTATTTAATTTTCTAATATCCAAGAATCATTTTTTAAAACATTTATTCTTGATTATTTGAATATTTTTACTTAGATCTTCATAGAGTTACACTTGATTTCCGATTCGAACTAGTGAAAAGTGAATTTTACAGCTTAGTTTTTTCCCTAATACCTTCTTAGCTGTGTATTTAGCAAAAATCTTTTTTTTTCTTAATACAAATATATTTAAAGCAAAACGTTTTAGCGTCACTGTCAGTTTTAAAAAAAATGAAAATATTTAAAACTAATTAAGACGAATTGATAAAATATTTTATTTTAACTTATTGGTAAACAATCTAACATTAAAATATTTCTGTTGCCATGGGACGACTCTTCATGCAGAAAAATTCGTAGAGGAAGTGGTTCTATGTCGATTGCGGATAGGTCATACACGAGCCATTCACGGATACCTGATGTCAGGAGAGAATCCACCGCTCTGCGTAAGATGCGACTGCCTTTTAACGGTACGCCACATGTTATTGAATTGCCTGCGTTATGCGGCCTTACGTCGCAAATTTAAATTGCCTGGTAACTTTCGCCGAATCTTAGGTAATGATAAGCAAGTGGTGGATCAGCTACTCCTATTCCTAAGTAGTGAAAATCTGATTAATGAAATTTAATATTCAACATGTAATATAAATTTAATATAATATCATGTAGTCGTAGTGTATTTTGTTATCCTTGAAGAGGCCCTTTACACCCTTCACGGATTCTGTTGGATTTTATATATTATCTAGTTTTATATTTTAATACATTTTACTCTTAAGATTGTGACTGTGATAATAGTTTTTTAAGTTTTAATGATACTTTATCTGTATTATTAGTTTTAGGTTTTAAATAATATTTTAATTAAAATCTGTTGGTAGGTTTTAGCTTTTAACTTTTCTGTGATATTAGTAGTAAGTTTCTAGTCAAATTAGTGTTTAAGATTTTATTTGTTTTTGTTGTCTTGTAATTTTAACTATCATTTACTTTTAGATTTTGTTAGGTTTTAAAAATAATTTTTAATCTTCATTTAAATCGGGCGATAATAACGCTCCAGCGTTGTTCGCCCTCAAAAAAAAAAAGAAGTAAAATATTATTGTAACTGTTTCAAATAAAATTGGCAATTATTATAATAATATAATATTCACCATTATTATCTAAAATTATTGTTAACTATTATTTTAAGTAATTATTAAATGCTAGATTTTTTTTTTACAATCTATAATATAATCTAGTAATTATTTTTTTTTGTCAAACATTTATTTACTTTTAAGAGAAATTTAATTAAAATTTATTTTATCCTCGCAGATATATTTTTCGGTTCATTATTTCATCTGAATATAACGTTTTAAATAAAAATTTTAATTCGAGATATGAAAGTTCATCGTTTTCCTTACCGACATTTCAAATCATATCTGATGTGAGATGATATCAGATATTCAAAATTAGATATGAAATATATATATATTCAGTTATTCATTTCATTTTTTTTTTTTCATTCCCATTTGCATCATAATTTAATGTTGAACAACCTATGTCACTTGCAGTAAATATATCTTTATTTTTACAACGGTTTTTTTTTTTTTTTTTTATCTAACTCCACCTTTCCGTTGGGGTGTCCTACCTATGGGAAACAGTTGGTAACATAAAATATAGACTGCCAAACGCGTAACTTTCTTTTTGCTCTGAAGCCGTAGCCTAACAAAATCATATTTCATTTTGGATAAAAATAATACTCTCTTGTCTTAATTTAACTTATAACAAAATTTTACAACTTATTAATAATATAAATAATAATAGTTTATTATTATAGTAAAATAATAATAGTAATAAATATAGTTATTATACTTTCCTTACCATAAATTTGAAATTTTTATTCAATTTCACCTACCTGTAACATACAGAAAATTAATTTCATCAATTAACAGTTTATTAATTATTAATAATAATAATAATAATAACAACACTTTTTTTTTAACTTTTTACTTCCTAGTACAACCAAAATCCAAAAACATATATCATATGTGTTACTTATTTCCATTGGCTCCAAAGTTATAGCAAAATAAAAGTTTAATTAGTGAAATATTTGGATCTTACAAGGGTACATCGATCTTACATCAGTTCGAATCAGACTTCATTTCTTTTTTTTTTTTAATTTTCCTACATTATAGAGCAATGTTTTTTAGGGAGTCATGTTTATCAATTTTTTTTATGTTTATCTGTTGTTTTATATAAATCTATTAAAGCCTAATTTTTAAAGAATACAATGATCTCGGAGATTTTTTTAAACTTTATTGAGGAAGTCTTTTTGGCGATACTGTACAATCTTTTGCGTAAAAGCCATAAAAAAATTTGTTTAAACGAAGGATTACGTGAAGTTTAATATCATTGCTTAGAAGTTTCTAGGAAAGTCTGATGCTTATATTTAAATATTTTTACGCAAGGTAATTGAAAAACGCGTAGTAAATAAAAAGTATACATAACCTCGCATTCCAGAGAACTTCACGTAAGGTTAGTATTCTGTTTATTTAACTTTAATGCATTCTATTTCCTATTTTTATCTCGACACAGGTTTCTCACTTTTTAATTTCCTTACCAGAATTATTTTCGTACGAACGGTGTTCTTTTTGAAGTATACCCCTAATTAAAAAAAGGGTTTAAAAAAATAATACTTTTTAATTCTTCATTAATTGTCATTTTAATATCGGCTCTTATTTAAGTACGCTAGTGTTTTTCTGAACTGCATTTCTTCAAAAAGTAGAATATAAAGAAATGAAAAATACCATGAACTATTTTTCACTTTAATTAATAAAAAATTGTAACACTTAATACTTCTGGAAAGATCTCTACTTTTTCCGAACGGTTTGCCTTACAATATCATAAATTATTACAAAAAAATTAATTATTAAAATTAATGAGACAGTTTATTGGTCACTGAATTATTTTGTGGTATCTTTTTTTTAACCTCCTGAACCACAGGAGAGTATTACATCAGAGGATAAAGATGAATTATGTGTAGCGTGTGTGAAAATAAAATGCCTGACCGGGATTCGAACCCGGGACTCCGAATGAAAGGCCGAGACGCCACCATTCGCGCCACGGAGGCCGGCATTTTACTGGTATCTACGGTTAAATAACGGATCTATTTAAATATTTTTATTATTTCCGTTAAATTTTCATCATGTTAAAATTTTATTAGCTAATTAATTATATATATTTACTTGTAATATTTTATTATAAGCATTTTTTTTTTCAGTTTTTTTGTATGCGAAGGATTAAATTTATCACTAGTGATTTAAACTAGAAACTAATCAATTTAGACTAGAAAAATATGGGTTATTAATATTCCTTAAATTATTTATTTTTCATTTAATATCGAGTATTTTTTTATTCATTTTTAAAAAGCTTGTCATCATTAATAAATATTTATTACGCTTACATATATTTCTAACTAGTGTAACGTCATCCCTAGGGCTCCATCAAAAAGTTAGAATAAATTTTCAAGATAAAAAACAGTTGTCACATTGTTTAGATCAATCGCATTGACGGATATTTAGAAAATGAAATATCTTAACTTATCTTTGTGTTTATAATTATGAATGTGTAATATTTCGTAAAAAAAAAAAAGGTCACTTAATTTTACAGTATTCGCTCTTATTAAACCAAACAATAAATTTTTTCGTCTAAATCAACATATTACTTGGCTTTACATGAAAGGGCCTTACTTCCTGCTGCCATTTTTAATAATTACCGAAACATTGAAATAATCTTCCCATCAATTTATTTAATACAATTTACAAAAAAAAATTACTCTATAGATAAATTTAAAAATATTACTGATCAATAGATTTAAAAAGAAAAGCCTGAATTTTCTGCCTCCCGTTGAACGTATAACATAAATATTTGCTTAAAATAATTTTTAATAAATCCTTTCCTACGTTGAAAATTATTTTTTATATTTAATACTTTTAATGTATTTATCTTAACATTATTATATATGTTACTTGATATATCAAGTAATTCATATGGACATTTAATTAAATCTGATTTTTGTTGTACAATATTAACCCTCCGAGTTAGTCTAGCGGTTAAACTCGTCATCGAGAATTCTAAGGTTCAAGCCCTTGTAAAGGCTTTATATGGATTTGAATGCTAGACTGTGGATATCGGCGTTCTTTGGTGGTTGGATTTCACACTTCTCAGGAGCTGCCGAATTGAGTCTTTTCCAGAGTGTAAATTTACATTTTGTAAGTGTAAAAGTGTACATTTACACTTACACTGCAGCTATGTCAAGCCTAGCAAGCCGGTAGCAGTAATTGCATTCGCCTATACACACACACACACACACACACACACACACACTGAGAGCCAACAGTAGCTGGAAAACTGGTTGGATAAATATATATAATTTGTTTTTTTTTTTTTTTAATAATATTTCATATTCACGCGATCTAAATAATATATTATATTCAAATTTAAACGGAAATTCATATCCTTTTAAATGTATTCAAAAATTTACTTCTTGCTATATATAACGTGAAATGTAATTATATCAAAATATAAAAAATATTCAATAATTTAGGAATTCATAACAAAGGTATCTGGGAATTCCATTAAGTTGTCATCATGTATTACAATATTTAAAACAAGATATAATTACATCTAGTCCATAAGGAAGGAATCTAGAAATTTATAAATGTAAATATTAATTTTTCCAATTTTATATTCGGGTAAGAATCCTTTATTTAATAATTGTAAGTAAGTAAAATGAATCCACAGCTGAGTACGTCATGGAAGCAGTTAATAAAAAAATGTCTTATGGATTTATATATTGTTAATCAAACCAAGCTTTTTAAACTTACCGGAAACGAATTTCTTTGTTTTCTTTGAATTAATTATGTCCACTTTGTTCGTGGAAATATAAATTACTTTCTACTTTAATATTTCATTTTAGTATTAGCTCATCATTTAAATATTTCTTCATGTTAATAAATAAGTCGACATTTTAAATTTATTAACTGATATATTATTATTATTATAGAAAAAATTATTTATTTACGATATTATTTTTTCTGTTTATTAATAAGAAATTAATTGCGATTATATTAAAAAGAAAAAAATTGGAAAAAAAAACCGTTTGCCACTGTATGTACAACAAAAATATTTATACGCGATATCGATTTATAAGTAATGGATATGGGCAGATACATACATTAAATATTAACGACTTAATATTTAAATATTACAATAATAATTAAAATATTAATTCTGATTTTATATGGTTACCAATAATAATTATTTTATTTTTCCGCTGCAGTTTTCTTATTTCGTAAACTTTTCACTATTCGGAAATAAAGCGTTTAGATTAAAAATAATAATAAACAAAATTATCATATTATAATTTATACGTAACATTTCTAAAAGAAATACATTTTTTGCGTGATTGTAATTAAGTTGAAATTAGTGAATAATATTGAAAGACACTATATAAAAAATAATTCAGTATCGGCCTGTTTATCACAAGAAGATGTACAGTAGCGTCAAATTCGTGTAATTAAATAAGTTTAGTTCACCAAACAGCCGGTTTGCCGTTTAGCTTAGCCATTTAATATCGCCGTTCTATATTTTGTTTAAGTGGTTGTTACGTAGAAATAATTAAATATTATTAATACTGATAGGAAAAGGTTGGTTTAAAAGCACTAAAAAATGGTTCATACTTTTTTTATAATAAAAAATTAAACGGTCTTTTTTTGTTTGCAGTTAAAAACATAAAACGGGTTTTTTAGTCATAAGGATTGTTAAAGTTAGCCGGTAAAATATTATAAATAAACTTCTTTAAGAAATAGTTTAAGAATTGTATACATATAGATACTGTAAATTGTGTATATAGAAATAAAATTGATTCTAGTTTTAAATAAAAATTTTCATCATATACGTTTCTCTGTAAAGAAATTAGTAAAAATGCAGTTTTGTTCGTGAAGCCAAATTTCGTTTTAAACACACTAGATTATATATTTTCACTATTACTATGATCTAAATAATTCATCGTACTAATAGATGTAAACGCACTAATAACAAACACAAAAACCCAGTTGTTGCCAGATGTTGAGTTTCATAGTGTGATTCTGCTCCCCATAGTCAATTAAAATGTTCTTGATTAATATCAAAAACAGTATACAAAATGTGTTCTTCTGAATTAACACAAGACGAAAATATTTTATTTATATATATATATATATATATATATATATGTGTGTGTGTGTGTGTGTGTGTGTGTGTGTGTGTGTGTGTGTGTGTTT
>JAAAKQ030043431.1:0-16602 GCA_010016005.3 Zanna intricata
CCACACATCCATACTTCGGCTATCTACCTCTCGCAGATAGGCCGAGGTAAGAATACCCGCTTTCTTGGCTAAATACCTTTCCTTACGCTCAACAGTTAGTAAGTCGAACGATTTCACGCCTGCTATTACATTAACCGCCTCACGCGAGATCGTCCTATAACCTCCTATCACAGCCAAGAACAGGAGACGCTGGGCCCGCAAAAGGATATCACGATAACACTTATATACCATTCGATGAGCCCACACAGTTACTGCGTACAACATAAATGTCGTAGATCACTTCCGGAGAACGACTGAAGAAGTCGGCCTCTCCACTTTTGAGCTACCTGGCGGAGCGTTAACCTTACCGTCCAGGAAAATACTTGCCTACCTGTTTCGAGATAGTTCATCTCCAGTCTCGGTTATTTTGCCTCGGAGTGACAGCGTTACAAGAACTGGGCAAACAGGGATGGCTACTGTGAAGAAGCCATGGCTCCGGTGGAGCAGAGTCGGACAGTAATAGTCAAAGCTACCGGTAAGACGTTTGCAGATCTACTGAGAACCGTAAAGACTACGATACTAAAAGAAGAAGCTGGGGACATACTCTCCCTGCGTAAGAGTAGGGAGGATGTACTTTACATTCGTATACAAGGGACAAATAACTCGGAACAGTTTTTAACAGCTCTTAGGGATAAAGTCGAAGGTTTGCACATTGATCTGCGCACTCGCGGTGGGAGAAAAGCGATCATGCACGTGAAAGACATATATTCGGACACTTTCGTTTAGGACATTGAAGAGATCATTAAATATTATCTAGGCCCCGGAGAATCTTTTTGACTGTTGTCAGTTTGCCCTGCATAGGGCAACACGAAAAACGCGACGATAATCACGACGTACCGTGCCACTTGTACGCTAGTACAGTAACGGGTAAAGATTGGCTGAGTTCAATGTAGAGCGCATATAAGATAAGACATCGATCGTTGTTACAGGTGCTGGGGTACCGGACACCGCAGCTCCAACTGCAGGGGTCCAAATCGCCTAGACCTTTGTTACAACAATGGTGGAATAGGTCACCACATACGAGATTGCGCTGAATCAAAGATGTGCTTAGACTATGGGGGTAAAGATCATCGCACGGGAGGCTTTGAGTGCGCTAAGAACCGTGATGATTAAGCTACTATTATCTAATGCTAACCGTAGCACTCTCTCCCACGAGATCGTGGGAAAAGTCGCTAAGAGATATAACGCTGATTTTCTAATTTCAACAGAGCCGAACAAGAATGAAGTCTCTAAATTTGATTGGATTACTGATGTAGCAGGAGATATGGCAATAAAAAATATAAGTGGAAAATTGTCATGCACACTGTCTGACCGTAGCCAAGGCCTAGTAGCAGTCGAATTATCTAATGCGGTGGTTATTGGAGCTTATATTTATCCTAATTGCATCTTACATGATAATGCTGAGTTTATGGGCAGTTTTCATACCTTAATTTCTAAAGCGTCTAAACGTGTTATAATACTGGGAGATCTGAATGCAAGACCAGGCTAGCGGGTAGCTCTTACACCAAAAGAAGAGGTGAATTACTCTCAGACCTAATGTTATCTTGTGGTTTAAGCTACCTGAACGACGAAACCAATACATCGAAGCTAGAGGATATGCATCGGTGTTGTTTCTGACATTAATCGATGATAGATGGGACCATGATCTTTGTAGTTGGCGAGTACTTGATGATAAAACAGGAAGTGACCATTACGCAACAATATTCGAGCTACGTGATTCCGTATTTTGTACACCCGAGCGGAGGTTTATAGTAAGTTTAAGTCGCAGGCAAGTGGACGATATTGCCAGAAGGGAGGCTGAAAGAGTAGCTAGGATTTTGACATTACACCAGAAAGCCTACAGTCGGCAATAACTGAAGAACTCAGGCTTAGCTAGAAAGGAATACCCTGGATGCTGGAAGTCTTCCTGCCTAAAGCCAAAACCGCTGAAGCAGTCGTAAACTTTAGACCGATATGTCTGATTAATAATATCGGTAAAACAGTAGAGCGATTAATCGCCAAAACAATCCTGGATGAGCTGAGATCTGGAAGTGACACTCTCCAGAATCAATTCGGGTTTAGGCAGGGATGGTCTACATTGCAGGCTGTTTCAAAAGTAGTTACGTGGGCAGAAGGGGTCAGGCGGGGAACATGCCGAACAAGAGGTTTGCCATTGCTGATCCTGTTAGACATAAAGAACGCATTCGGGTCGTGCGGTGGGGCGCGATTATGGCCACCCTCTTAAACAAGGGTATCAGTCCATATCTCAGAAGCCAAGTTCAATCCTTTCTACAGGACAGATGGCTGCAAGCAGACACGGAAAACAACTGTATAAATTTCCAAGCCAGTTTTGTATCTCAGGGCTCTGTTCTCTACTTGCAAAGGATTGGAAAGTGAGACTTTTCCACATGCATGTTCTGCGACCAGCAAGAAAGTGTCGAACACACACAACAGTGTGTGTTTGTCAAGAGGGGGACGAAGTATGAAGAAGAGCTAACCTTTTTGGGCTTCTAGCAGAAAATTTGATTGGCTTCTTACTGCAATCTAGTAGTAATTAGCTTTTGTTTGACCGCTTTGCCACGACAGTATTACGAATTAAGCCTAGTGAATGCCGGAGAAGAGGTTATCAGTAAAAAAGAAAAAAAGACAGATAAAAGACCCGAACTGGTGGGGGGCGCTCATATTCGTTTGGACATTCCCCATTTGAGTGGGCAGTGGGATTTATTAAAAAGATAAAATATCGAGACCCGGACTCCGGGAACGGATGTTGGGTTCGGCATAGTCGGATCCGACCTCCGGGAGTTAGAGGTAAATGCCATATTAAGATGCAGGCCCGGTGGGACCGAGCTGCCAGGTGGGCAGTGTGGCCCCATTAGAGACAGAAACAATCCCATGGGTTAAGCATACTTAATTTTAGGCCCTACTCAGGGTAGGAGAAAAAAAAAAGCAACATTGAAAGCCCGTAAAAATATGTATGATAATGTATATATTTGATGACAGTTTAATAGCGATTTTATATTTATACAACCAATCATGTAATTTATTTTCTGGCTTTTACATCTCCCATTTATTAATGAAAAAGTCATTTATTAATGTAAGTATCCTGGAAGCCTAAAAAGAAAAATTTTCAAAAGAGCAGTCAAATAAACTTGGACACACCCCAATAAAACGGGAATAAATTTAAGAGAATGAAATCCATAAGTTTCAATAATAAATTCTAGAAATAAGTCCCACTATAACCACAAAAATTAGCTAAAGATTTGCTATTATTCTGTTTTTATTTTTTCTGGGATTAGGTGGGTAGGATTTGGTAAACCTTTACAACAAGATGCTCTTCCGGTTGGTGAGGCCGTAATAGCATCTGATCAGATTACAGAATATAAACAGCATGGAAAATATAAAACACTAGTGTCGCTCAAAAATCCAAATTCAAAACTTGAGGATGAAAAATGGAGACACTATCACTCCACTGCGGAGAAAAATGCTTCTTATCATATATATTAAATTAAAATTATTATCATAAAAATCAAAAGCTCAGAGTGGTAACAATTTATATTTTCCAAATGTCTACTTTTGCTATAAAAGCTACAAAAGCTATAAAAGTTTAGCAAACTGAATAAAACATATTAAAAATCTGCGTCATACAGAGGATTGAGAATCTTAGAAATATCGACACACCACAGACAAATAACACAGAATACAGAATACCAGAAACATAGAATATCGACAGATTGAAGAGGGTGATAGGTTTCTGCGGAGTAAAACTTATACCGCTAAATTTAGAAATTTATCTGAGGGTAAAAAGTGTAATTAAGATATAGTTGAGTTCAGTGGCTTTACTTGAGAAACTATTGACATCCTAAAAAAATAATTATTAAAATATGTTTGAAATATAACATTTATAAATTGAATTATAAATACAACAATTATAATTTCGGATAGGAAGGTAGACTAAAATAAAACATTTAACTAGAAAAGAGTAATTCGTTACTAATATCAAAGAAATCTGATACAAAAAATAATTTTTTTTTTTATTTTGTGAAAGGTGATTATGAGAAAGAAGCACAGAAAGGTGCGAAAGCTTTCTCTGATTTGTTCGGTTGTTGACTAAAATACCCTGGAAATTATTGAAAGAATTAGCTCATAAAATGAAAGTTTTAAGAGATGTCGGTAATAAAAAGACTAAACTAACCTCTAAGAAAGTTAAACAAACTTAGTTAATATTGTTATACGAGGTTTAATAACCGTAGTGACAAATATCATATTGGCTAGAGTTTTACAGATTCAAATTTATTTTTTTGTTAGTTCTTTCATAACAATAATCTACAATTACTCCTGCCCTTAATTTTTCCTATTGGTGGGACATTTTCTAATTAGTTTATGTTCTTGATACCAGTGTTTTTCTTCAGATAATTCTTACTTTATCCAACCACATAATAGGAGGGGGGAGCAATAGATAAAGCTAATGCAATAGATCTATAATTTTAGGTGGGTATTCCAATAGTTAAGATTCTTTTTAACCTGCGGAGGATGAGATGAATGATTTGTAGTGTGTGTGTGAAAATGCCATGCCTGACCGGATTCGAACCCAGGGCCTCCGGATGAAAAGCCAAGACGCAACCATTCGTGCCATGGAGGCTGGCAGTAGTTTAGACTGCTTTAATTTAACTTTACGCGATTTCGATTGTGATTGCCTAAAGCAGTGTTTCTTCTTATTTTTGTTATCAGGTCTTTTTAATTTTTACTTTTATTCTATAAATATCATTAAAAATAGTCGTTCTTCTAACAGAACGGCTATATAAATTTGAAAGGTGATTTTTACTTTCTAATATTGATATTAGTTTTTTATTATAATTTATTCATTATTTCTTTTTTAAACTAATTTTTAATATGTACTGTTGATGATTTTCATGATGAAAATTGCAGTTAGCCTCTAATTTATATTTCGAGTAAATCTTTTTTTTATAATTTTTTTTCAGCGATTATAATTAACACCAGCAAAAACGCAGAAATCAACAACAAATAATGAAATCCTGAAAAATATACAGTCTGGTATATCATTTACATTAATAATGAAAAGCACAGAACTAGAATTAGGTGCTGAATTCTTCTGCACAAACGGCAGATGTTTTATCTGAGATCTTAAGTTGAAATATTTTATTAGAAGATGAGAATCTAAGCAACAAATATTTTTTACGCTAGGCATTAGAAAGTGGAAACTTCTTAACAAACCTACTTTATCAAAAGTTTTTTCTTTTTTCTACAGTAGTATGCAAATTAATCCAGTCACAGTGAAGTTTTCATTTATTTCTGTGTTGTGTGCTTAATCATACCTATTCTTTATAATTGTATTTTATGAAATTTATTTCATTTCTTTTTACAAAATCATATTTTCGTTCGTGTGTTTGAATATATTATAATGATTTTTCTAACATGGCACCGTTGTTAAAGTACAATTATATATATATATATATAATATAACAACGGACATAACTCCATGAATGTGTTTGAAAATTGATTCTCATTCAGTATGACATAGTGAAATATAGTTACCGAGTATAGCGTTGTAAAAGGGACAGTGAATGTATTTTAATAAATTTTAAAAAACTGTTTTTTTTTTTTCAAAGGAAAGGTTAAGACGTAAAAGAAAAACTACTCCAACCCCAAATCGATTATGAGTGAGAAAAGTAAACTTGATCAAATTTATCTCCTGCGGATTCAATTTCATAATTAGCAACCAGTGGAACAAATTTATATGTGATTTAGACGCCGACTTTTTGAAGCTGGGTGGAAAGCTCGTCGGACGGATAAACGAAAACAAAATCTGCTTTTAACGCTAGCTATATGCAAAACAAGACTCTACGGGCCAAAACACATCCAACTGGACCAAACAAGACTTGGAAAAATTCTTGAAAAAAGTAAATTTTTCCGTTTACTTTGGAAATCATGTTATGTTTTCCAAGTTGATTTCTATGGTCAGAAACAAAGGGTTTCTATACGTTAAAAAAGCATCATATAAAAATGATCACCGGCTCATATCAAACCATCAGTTAAACATCTCCAGAAAAAATATTTTAGGGTTGTTTCATATTTGAAGGCTCACTTATTAATTATTTCCAGTAGGTGGTATGTTTCAAAATGATGTATATATGAAGATTCGTTGGGCAGAAAAGTGAAAAATTAATTGTATCAAAAAATTAAGCTCATTAAAGAATAATATCCGTATTGTTTCATGACGAAGAAATCATAAACCTTCGTAGTACACATCGACGTCAAATCGTGTACGTGAAGTGATCAAGAATAAAGGAGGCTTATATTAATTACTATATATTCATAAATTATACAAATTTTTTTTTCTAAATAAAGGTACTTTTTAATTAATAAAAAATTGCATTTAATTAATTTTCTTGCTACTGTACATTCGACTACAAGTCTTATCAATAAAAACACGGCACTTAGACAAAGTTAAAACAGATCTGTTGAATACCAAGGCGTAATGAAATAACAAGAAGTTCAACTGCAATTAAACATCGTTTCATGTCGTAATGCTGTTGTAGTAAAACATCTTTTAACTGGAACAACAGTTAAAATTGACCTCAGTATATGAAGAAGTTATATAAGGTCTTCTTTGACCTTATTGAGATAAAATAAACTAAGGTCTACTGCGAACAAATGGGAGAAATTTACAACCCAAACTGATGTTGAATAACAGTTGAAAAATTGAAAAAATATATTAACTGGATCAATAAAATATTCTCTGGTTGCATAGTAATGAAATGTATAGTTCCATCTATACCTGCTAAAGCTCTTAGTAGTTAAGATTTTACATTATTTATTGTACTCCTTCAAACATGTGTTTGTAATATATAATGTTACCTGAAGTAGCATATGACACTTAAAATAACTTTTTCTCCATCAGAAATAATTAGTAAAATGTTAGGAATATCTGACTCCTTATTCTTACTCCTTATCCATACTCCTTACCAACTCCTTATCTATTGCTTCTGTATCATAATGATGCAATTGTAAATATTAAATTGGTCTTATCCCAGAATTCGCGTCAAGAAAATGATTTCAGTAAAAGATTTTTTATTTTGTAGTTAAATACCTACCATTATTGAAAAGATGAGAATAGTCATCCCTATGCGCTAATCAAGTAACATTCTCTGATTCTGTGTTAAAATTCCTTCATTAGTTAAACTAAAGAAAGTATTATTATGAGGTACATCAGAAGAAATAATATCACATTTTCTCGAGCAGTCTCGATACTCACAAGTTTTACCGATTTTTTACCTGGATTAAATCAGTAACGAAGCTGAATAATACAATAACATTTACGAGCTCTTCTTTCAACACTGTAGCGAAGCGAGCGATAACAGAACTGGCTTCACAAACTGTGCAGATGGAATGTAGAAATATTTTGGAGAAAATTGAAGAAAGAGTACTAGAGCAGAATATTTCTGACTGGTTTTCTACAGGTGGTCAGCCAATCTCCTCAGTTCTGAGGCAGTGAAAGGGTCTGTTTTTGGAGGGCCGAACCAAGACAATATGGTTACGACCTCACTAGGGATGTCAAGTCTGTATGGTAACCAGGTTCTGAAAACACCTTGTCGGTCAGAAGGATGCTGATGCAGGAGATCCCGCGTAGGGGATAGGTAATTGTCGAGAAAGGGCAGACGGATATCTTGTTGGATGTCCTGGAAGAGGAAAAATGAGAAGATTGTTCCATCGTTGTGAACTCCCACATCGGGCACCACTGGATCCCACCAAAGGATCGTGGTAGAGAACATCTATCGAGCGTTGAAAAACTATATGAACTGAAAGATACAACCGTATATGGGGCGGCGGCGAATCGCATAGGCTGGTCAATGGGGAAGATGCTCGACTATTACATCAGGAGAACGGATAATAGGAGATCTGTATTTTTTGAGGAGGAACGGTTGCAGAAATGGACCAACGGTACGAGCGATCTAAAGCGTAGCGTTGAGGGGTCGAGCATAATCGTCATCAAAGCCGGCGGGACCTCTTACGCAGACCTCCTCAGAAAGGTTAAGAAAGAGATTAATAAGGAAGATCTAAGGGATTTTCTCTCCATTTAGAAGGGCGTAGGAAAACCGTTCACATACGGGTTAAAGGACAGAGCAAGCACGTAGAAGCAGTGCAACGAAGAGTTAAATCCAAGTTAGACGGCGTTAGTGTTGCTAAGGGAACGAGAGGAAAACCTATGTACGTCAATATCAAAGACCTTGAAGAGGATACCACGGAGAACGGTACTATCTGTTAAAAGAGAGTTTGCTGAACTCGAAGAGGCAAAAGTAAATTGGTTCACTGGCATTGCTGCTGTCACCATCCCATTCAGCCGCCCTAGAGCATCTAGAGTCACCTTGAACTGATATCGCTGGGTTTCCTTACGGGCGAACTATCAAAAGCCTACGAGGAGAAGCTGTTAAGTAAGAGTAGTTTTTAATAGACGGGTATATTGGTGTACGGAAGGGTAGCTGAGAAGAGGGGGCATTTATGCAGACGAGGAGGCAGTTGCAACGTGCCAACAGGAGGGATATGTTGAAAAGGTGACACAGGTAAGACGGGTTTTACAATAGAACAGAAAGGAATACTAGATACTAGGAATACTAGAACAGATTAAATACTAGATACCAAACCAAAGAAATGGGGCAAATTGTGTGAGCGCCTGAATAGTCATATATGAGGGTCGCCTTCAGTATTGTCAGTGGCAAATTTCGGAGGGCGTTACACTCACTGTCAGTGGATTTGCTCGAGACATGTGTGACCCTTCTGTTTCCGAGAATGCCATATGAATTGAAGGATGAGATAGTTTTGGTTGATATAACGATCTTTACACAGAGAGACTTGCTGCATGCGGCATCCAGGATTGGAATATAGAATGGTCCAGGATTGGATGGAATTCCTGATGAGATAGTGCTCTTGGTGGTGATGGATATATCTAAGCAGATGCTTTCAGCACCTTCAACAAAATTATACTGGGTGAAGTGCTCCCATGTGAATTAAAAAGTCTGAAATTGCTCTTTTGCGGAAATCGTGTCAACGATATCATGAAACAATTTTCGAGTGACTGCATTTCTCAGAAAAATAATAAATATATAATAAGTTTTATTAAAAGATTATTAAACAGGATTATTATTGTTTTAGACACCTAGTGTAGACAATGCCACTATATTCAAAGATTCTCTGGTCACATGAATATCATGAAAATTCCTCTCAACTCTGGATAAAGGATGATAATTTTGCCATAAGTATATATAGCAGGCGTACTTGTATTCCAGAAAATCTCAAAAAATTAATAAAATACTTTGCTGGATTCATAATGTCAAAAAAACTATACTACAAAACTAATATTTTTAATAACTCAAGTTTGTCAAAATAAACTAAAAATAGTGTATTTTTTTTGTAAAAAATGATATAAAATTAAAATAAATAACCCTTAGGTGATAAGAAAACAGAGTATCTTGTGGAAAAATTATGAATACAGAATGACATCTACGAGGAAAAAGGTCAGTTGTATTAAAACGTTGGCCTTTGTTCATGAAAAGAATTAGAGGGAACACCCTAACTCGTTTAACCGACCCAGACCAGCATTGGCAATTTACTTTTTCCACAAACTTGTTTTGGCACATTAAAAGGTATAGTTTGGTCATCTTAGTAATGTGACATTTTTAGTCCATAGATGTTAAATGTCATCAATAATAGCAAAGAAATTATAAGAGATTATATTACCTACAAGCAGATTAATATTCTGATGCCGGGAATATCAATTATTAAGTTGGTACTACCAAGGCACTTGAGTTGCTATAATTAGTACAATTACACTTTGATCCCTGCCAAGTATTGACAAAAGTATTTTTGTTATTATAGGATTTTCTTGCTAAATGAGTAATATAGAATTATATTTAATTATATGTTAAATTAAATAAAAAATAGAATATTTAAATATTGATGAAAAGAAAGAGAAATGAGTGTCGGTTTAATGAAAATTATTCTAATGTAAGGTACAATTTCAATATATATTTTTAAAATATATGTATAATGAATACTGCTATTGAATTAAATGTATCAGTGAAAAATGAATATAACTCTCAATATTGATAAACATCATAAATTATGCGTATAGAATTAAAATGTTTAGAAATGGATATTAAAATAAAATTTCCTTGAAATGGATACGTCATTATTGTTTCTATTTTGCAAAAAGATATATTATTATTTTACAAGGAGCAGTTGGGAAACGTTATGTTCGATCGAAACTCGCAACATGCCGCGTGGGAAAGATCGTCGTTTATTTACAAAGAACCGACCGTGTATCAATATATCCCTGGTCTTTGAGAAGGGATTACGGGATATTGCAGTCCTACTACAGGTCCCAGGGGAAACTGTATTCTCCCCATAGGAGTGCAATCCGCACTTACTTGCTATGTATCTCAGTCCTCGGCCAATAACCGTCCTATACATTGTCCACCTCATAGCCTAACCTCCTATCCTAATGCAATATTGTGAATCCAGAAAACCATAAATGTGTTGCTTCCTCTGTTATAATGTAACATCATACGTTTTCATATTTTTTCATTTCTATTTTCCTCAAATAATTTTTTTCCAGACCTACGACAATAAGCGAATATTAGGCACATTTATTTAAGTTAAATCTAAAAAGGTTTTTTCTACTAGAGTTATGTTCTTCGAATGTACAGGTTTAATTTTGAAAAATCATGTCAGTAATTATGCTTCGTTCTATACTAGAAGGAAGGAGGTTTTGTTAAAATCTCCTTCCTAGAAGGAAGGAGATTTTGACAAAGCTCCTTCAAAATTTTTGAAGCTTTTATTAAAATTTTGAAGAGAAACATGTGTAAAATTTTTCCTTTCTTATAATTTTTTAATTGCGCAATAAAAAATAAGTTAATAAAATTAACAGGAAGAAGACCCAAGAAAGTAGCATATTAAAAACAAACTATTAACACACACATGTAAAGTCGTTAGTAGAACATAACTTATAAGAAAAACCTGATTATAGGAAGTCAGTGATCTTCAAATTTAAACAGGTTTGTTAACATAGCCAGCCTTTGTGAACCTTATAAATTCATACTCATAAACAGAGACTTGAAAAGTCATAATTAAAATCTACATTATTGAATGAATTATATGTGCACTTACTGTTCCTTTACTATCTTTGTTACGGTTTCTACAAACACTTTTATTGTTAGCTTGTTATAGAATATTACATAATACCACTCGCTGACAATAATTGTTTTGACAATAATACTAGTCTACCCGTCTTTGAAACGTTTGTATAAGTAGACTTAGTAACAGTGGTAGTTAGTACTACGTAACATCTCTTGACCTGTTTTATTCCACTGTTGTCAAATGTGTTTGAGTTTCTAACTGTATTTTACAACAAACATATAATATCTCCCTCCTACCTAGTAGTTAACAAACTACCCATCTCACAGATTATGACATTCATCATAAATTCACATGAACTAAACTTCGCTCGGTCTAGTCAAGTGAGAGTCCCTCACTTGGTTCAGTTCTTGTCATTTTACTTGTCTTCCACTATAAATAGCTTCTATTAGCATAGTAAACTTTGCCCTTGTTACTGTTCTTCTTCTTCATTACTGCTCACCCCCTTAGTTAGTTACATAGACAAATAACTTATTTCATGTTAATTAACACTGCGCTTTAATTGTTAATGCTGAACAAAATTTGCTTAAAACGGCCCTTTCCACTTCCAAAATTTTCGCATAATTCTCACTGTGGCAGGGCTAAAAAATTCTTGAGAAAAGCAGTTATAATTTCTATTAAAAACTGTTAAAACCAAAAATCATTTGACTTTAAAAAAAATAGTTGAAATAGAAAATAACAAAGAATCTAAATTTTTTTATGATCGATTTTTAACAACTATGTTTAAAAAAAATCCTATAAAATTAATCCAATTATCGTACTTAACAATACAGATTTTTATCTTTACCCTCATCTAATTTTACATCGTTTTGGCAATTATTTAAATCTTGTTAAAATTTGTATTCACTAATTACACGAATGTGTAAGGTTAGGTTTTATTTCATTATATGCAATATGTACAAAATAAAATAATGCGTAGTTCTTTACCACTTTAATATTTTAAACAGTAAAATTTGACTTCGAATAACTCTAGTAGGTACATATAAATGAAAAGTTTGTGTGATAGTTAAGGACTGTACGAACTCAGATCTCAAGATTATTCTAGACTGGAAGAAGTAATATCTTACAACTTTACCAGCTATTAGGTCCTAGTAAAAATGTACCTAGCAGAATAAACATGTCTACAGTGCAGGGCCAAATAGTCCAGACTTTACATAGTGTGCCAGTTTGAACCGACAGCCCAGACCTGCAGAACTGAATTACGTGAAAGTAATCTTTGGCCTTTCGATATATGAATCATCTTAAAAATATTTGCACGCTTCCTAATCTTCATTATCCTCCATTCACTACATTCTTTACCTTAAATTTGATTGTATATATACATTTTTAGGGTTTATTTAGTCTCTAATAGCTTGAATAAGCAATCTTACCTTTCAAAAGAAAACAATTTGGGCAATTTAGATTTTACTTTAACATTTTATATTTGACTCTCCAACTAATTAAAATGATTAAATGATCTCATTAAAGAATCTACTAATTCTTTATTATATCATTAAATTCAAATGAAGTAACGTAAAATTAGTTTGTTTTGATCGCAACATAAATGTTTTTTTTTTTAATTTTCTTACAGCTATAATACACATTTTATAACATAGCAAAATTCAAGAATATTTTTATTCCCTTTATCTCTAGTCGCTAAGGAGTTTTATAAATATATTTTGATTTAACCTTTAATTTTTTATCAAGGACTCTAATTCGTTTTTTTTTTATTTTACAAATATTTAAATAAGATCTAAAATATTATCTCATTATATTGATTTTCTTTAGTTTTTATCGTATTAAAAGTATTGCCTTATTTAATTTTAATGTTTTACTTCTTAAATTTTTCATTTTAAATAAATTATTTCTTATTGATTACTCGTTAATCGGATTGCAGTTTTCATCTTAAATAAGGCAGATTACTTACACTAATATAAAGTAATAGAAAACCTATGTGTCTGTAAATTTCCAATTATATCTTAGGATTCTCTGCTTGTAAAATTAAACCAACCGTTAATATTTACATAATATTATTTACTCTGAAACATTATAACTTTCGTTATTACTTTTCTTTACGACATATTACTACTGACCCCTTTTAATCGTAATTAAATTAAGAAAAAAGATATTTGTATGACTAACTGTTTTTCATTGAGACAAATTAGAAGTTTCTAATGCCTTTTTTTATGAAATAATGGTTACTGTTTAATACAGAAATGTAAAGTTTGAGTTTTCGGATGATAATTTAATTTCTTACAAAAATATATCAACTTTCTTTTTAGACAAAATGTAAATATTGATATATGTTTAAAAAACAGAAATATGTTGCTTTAGTTCTCAGTCCTTAGCTCTTTAGATTTTGGTTTTGTAAGAGTTGAAATTACTTTGAAAAAGTTGCTTGCCTAGGTAACTCAAACTTTTTTTTTTAACTGTGGGTAGGAAAGGAAAGAAACGTTTATAGCAAGTGTTCCATATTTTAGTAGCGACTGAGGTGCCAACTACAGAACTTGTGAATAAACATGGAATATTACTTTGACTAAAACTTTCTCCCTCAACCCACTTTAGCTACAATCCGCCCTTATTTCTTGCACCTACTTTTGGTTTGTAAAAAGTAACCTTCTTAAAGTTATTTAACGAGCAGAATGAGATAGCGTGAACTTTATGAATCCCTTGATATCTGGCCACGAATGGCGTGATGCGGGCACATTAAATTAACTACTCTTAATGAGCGGCACGGCTATGAGGGATTCATTAAATTACTCCCATCTTAAAGGTAATAATCACATAATTGATTATTATAACCGATGGAGTTATGCTAGTTCATGCGTTTTAATCCATTGTTATATAACGTTACATTGAAGTTATGAAAATTGATATGAAAAATCTGAACAAAAATTAGCAAACTTAGATTTTATTTTGTTATCGATTTTGTTACCGGCATTAGTGTGAATAAATGATAGAATACTATTGTACAGTTTAATAAATCAGTCATAGAATTTTTGCTCAATAAAAATATTACCCTTATAAACTTTTACTGTACTAAGTCATCTGCGTCAGGTAATATAATCAGAACTTTCCCTGCAATTCTAACCATAACGAATCGTTATTTTATAACTATTTAAAAATGTATTATTGTTAATTTTTTTTTACTTTATTATGCGGTCGGTTGAATACATTAATTACAAATTAGAAACAAATTTACTTTAATTAAGCTTCATGTATTCTATAATATTCTTACATATACAATACACCGGCATTTCCATCAGAAAAAAGGAACAATTATTTAGACTATATATAAAATATACAAAATACAAAAAGCAGCTTGTATTCTGTGACTATGCTAAGTTTTAAACTTTATACTGTTTTGCAGCGATATGTATATTCATTTCAAGTACAGAATAAAAAGATCCAACAGTAAACACGAGATATACAGAAGGGGGTGTACTTATGAAAATGAAAAGTCAACAGGCGAATCGTCCTGACTCAACAGAGAACGATGGAAAGACAGAACACGATAAAGAGAAACCATAAGCGGAACCGGGATAGAGAAAGCGAGTGAGCAGTATGTATTCTCTCGCTTCTAATTTGACATAATTGACCCTTCACTTCTCCTCCCGTTTTCAAAACGAACCCTAACGTATCTATGACACCTCATCCCCTGAGGCTTGTTTAAACTAATTAATAACTCGTTCACTGCAGCCGGTCAAAGTGTTTTCAGGTGTGTGCTATGCGGTTTAATGTACAATATGTTGTTGTGTTGTAATTAAAGAATTCATATTATACCTAACCCTTTGTGTAGAGGTTACTATATAATTAATTAACAACCCTGTACCCTTAATTCCACATACCTCCTTTACTTTCCCGTATAGGAATTGTAATGGAATGAAATTTCAATTGTGTCTCTTAAAACACTTTCATAAATCCACCTTAACTAATAATAGTTGCTTTTGTATATTACAAACCACCGTTATCGGAGATATTCAATTTAATGTAAACTTAATTTTTTTATCCTTCATTTATAAGTATCAGGGTTATTTTAGAAAGTGTGAATAGTATATTCCATAATTTAGAATTATTACTCTAGATCGACAATCAATTACAAACAAGAGAATTATTATAGATGCATATGTGTTGTATTCAAAGAGCGTATTCATAATTTACCTATTTTTTGTTTTTTTAGCAATAAAAGAGGTAATTTTGATAAATTTACATTTTATATATATATATATATATATATATATATGTATGTATAAAATCTTTTATTCCCTTAATGCAGTTTCAGTCATAACAAATTAGTTGAATTCTGTTACGTAAATTTTGTTTCACGTGAAAAAAATTGCTTGTAATATTCTATTACCAATATCTTTAATGCAATCATTACTTTTTACATTTTTAGTAAAAAATTATCGTTTAAGTAAGCATTACTTCAGTTGCCGAACTTTTATTATGACAGTATTTTAGTTGTTTTATATTGAAAAAAAGTATGGTGATTTTCACTTAATTTGAACTTGGTAGCGTTGTTTAAAATTCTGTTTATTTGGTTGTATGCACAAAAATTACCCATCGATAATTATTATCATAATTGAATAATGCATATTAACGACAAATGTAGACGTTTGCCTACGTTGTATTGATTCTCTCCTTTGGTGCTAGAATATAATTAAATTGATGTGTAAAATAGCGCATTTTCTCTTCAGTTCAGCAGTTCGGGTAACTAGGAATTCTGCCTTCAGGTAAACTGTTCAGATCCTTTTTGATTTGGATAGCCTTTGAAAGCCTCTGGAGTAGTGGGAAATCACTTATAGTAACAAGTTTTGAAACCTTAGTAAATTTGATATTAATGTTTCCAGAGTTAAGACTGCGTCGTTAAAAAGCTATTGTGGTCCTTTTTTGTGTAATAGTTTGGTTTCCGACGGTAACCATTCTTTTGTAGATTAAAAATGGATTTTGAGGTGGTCTTTTTAGTTGATTTTTTAAATCAGTTTTGTTGAGTTGCTACTTAAACCTTGGTTTCGTTTAATTTCCATGTAATACTCTGTCCCAGCTTCGCTCGCATTTATATATACAGAACATAAAAATTGGATATTAAGTAAGTTTGTGTGGGCTGTTGCTTTCAGAGTTATTGTTCTTCACATTTTACAGGATAAAATAAAATATTTAGATAAAGAATATCAAATCAAATCATTTTTATTCTATAAACCATTACAATAAACAGTACATAACATTTTTATACAAATAGTGACCTTATTAAGCACTTAATATACATATTATTATAAGAAATATAAAATCAAAAATTATACAAAAATAAACAATAAACAACAAATATATAATAAACAAAAATTAAATTTAGATATGTATATTAATAAAGTTAAAATTAAATTAAATGGTTTAAAAGAA
>JAAAKQ030043442.1:0-13912 GCA_010016005.3 Zanna intricata
TTATTACAGTAGCATCCGTCAAAATCTTTGTAAAACAGAAAAGGTTTAGGAAATTATTTTACATTTTATTGTCTTGGTCTTAACATCCCAAACTATCTAGGTGTCTAACACTACCTACTTAACTCCATTTTTATTACCTACCATCTTAATTGATTCCTTGGAATTGCATTCCCGAAAGAAATTTATGAGATGCTACACATTTATTTCTTGATATTTTGTCAAATTAAATTCCTCTGTAAATTTTTACTCTTGGGTTCTAGAACTTGAATAATGTATTTTAATTTAATTTTTCTTTACCAGTACATTTTTCATAGCATAAATGTAACTTACAATGGAAATCCAATTAACTGTTTTTTGTTCAATTTTATTTTTAATTCGTTTTTAGGACTTTTTTTATAAAATTGAAACATACATATTCAGGCAGATTGGATTGGCTGGATCTTCCACACCAGATATTTTTACTTTATATATATATATTTTACTTATCATATATACAAAGATTATTTTTGTTATGGTTTTTTCAGTACCATCCTCTGGTAAATCTTTGTTGAGTATAGAGTGGATCAAAAGTTTAACTTAAAGGTATTAGTAAACTTAATAACCTAAACTATTTTTTATTAGGAAGGAAAGAATTCTTTAGTCAAAAAAATAATGGAAATTCTTTGGTTAAAATAATGTATAAAGCAATAAGGATCTGATTTAAAATAAGAGACTTGAATTAAAAACAACTAGCCTGAGTTTACTTATGCTCTCATTTATTTTCTAATTGTTTACTATTATAATAGTTATATTTACATAATTATTAATGATATAAAAAACTCATCATGTAAATCACCAGAATAAGATATGATCGAAATCCATCTTGCAAGTCTTGCTTCGCAAAGTTAGTTAATTCGATTGTTTTTAATGCAAATGAAACAGACAGTTTAGCAAACCAAAAATTTATGAAGCTGTGAACATAGAAGTCTATATGCATTTAAAATATCTATGCAGTTAAAATTGGCCCAGTAGAACCTTAGAAATAAGCAGGTTTTTTTATAAAAATCTTAGGCTTTCATGTAATAAAATTTGGTTCCAATCAGTCAAAATGAAAAAACTTTGTCATCATAAATTTTGAGAAGCAAATTTTTGGATCCAGTATTATTGGAGACGTTAAGCTCCTTAAGAATAGGAATGTTTTGTACTTAATGGTTAGTTTCCTGCATAGTACCCCATATACATTAGTTACCTTTGTTACTATCTATTCTCTTAGATAAATTTGTTAATTTTTCCTTTTCAACAAATTCATTAAAAGAATATACATGTAAGTAAACATAATTATTCATTTTTTATAAGTCATTTTTTAACCTTATTGGTAATTGTTTTTAAAACACATAACTGTGATATTTTATTCTTCTGCATGATTTCTTCGCTTACATTTACATTGCAGTCGGCATTATTTAAATTAAATACCATTAATTTAGCTGAACTATTTTTAAACCCAATATTTCCAAATATTATTTGAGATTTCTCTTTCCAGCTATTGTATGCCAGCTCATATATACAATGAAAGCCTTCATTTCTAGCTATTGTTTGTGTTTCATTACTTGTAAATATACCAGTCACTACAGAAAGATTGAATGTCTTTGTTTGCGCTATACTTGATTGTAGAAGAGCTTTACCTATACCTAAAAAAAATAACATAAAATTATGAATTATATTATAATATTCAAGGTTAGAAAACACATTAAATTTTATCTTTTAAATGTTAATTATTCATACTGTCTCAGTAGCATCAATCTGTTGGTATAATCACTTTTAATTAACTAAAGGATTTAAGGATTGAAGTGAAGGTTTTACAACTTTCAAACTCCCTTTTACAGCCTACTTCATATATTTTCTTATTTCTGTACGTAGATTTAAGATTCAGTTTTTCTTTATTTGTGAATCTGTATCATCTGTTATACTGGACAGGCAATTCATCATGATTCAGGTAACCAGTTTTGAACTGCAATTTATTTTTGCTTTTTTTTAACAAATGAAGGACTAAAAAAAAAAATTATTAATGAATTTTTACAATTTTGGTAAAAGTACAAATGATATAATCACCTACACTAAATGGGGAGATAGAAAGCCAAATGTAAAAATTCATGAAATAATATATCAGAAGAAAACGCTAAAATGATTTTGAATCACTCAAGTACACCATAACATCATAGAGAACATGTTTGTGCTTTACTTACTATTTCTGACAAAGGATGGGGGAATGTTCCAGAAATTTTTACAAGCATTTAGTTATTGAATATTATGGAAAATTCTGAAAACACTGCAAGAATTGCAATTACAATTTGGTATACTAGGATAACATAAAAAATTAAATCGTATACATATGTTTGTCAAAATTAAACAAAATCTTATTTTTAAAGTATTTCTTTTTATAATGTTACTCGTGCAGTAATACAAACTATTGCTTAATTTATGTTCTAGAGATTAAAGAATATCACATAAGAAAATGGATTACTAGAAGATAATTAATAAATTAATTGACAATTAGTATTGATGTGCAATTATTAATCTGTACTGAAATAAATCTAATTACTAACTGTAGAAATCTTATGAATACAAAGAGGAGTATGTTTCCCTACAAGGGGCAGGGAGGCTAAGACAATTTTAAAAATGTGCTTACATAGTATTTGAATGGCGCCTTAGGTTAAAAAATACATCTTTATAGATGGCTACAAATATCACTTTAAAATTTAATTTAGTGAAAAGTTACAGCTGCATTCAAGAATGAGTTCAGTATTAACAGCAGCAAGAGTATTTAATAGAAAGTCTCTTGATTCATTCAGTGCTTATGAAAATAGGAATTAGTTTAATGAATACTCTATTTAAATAAAAGTATTACGATAAATAAAAATTATATAAGCATTTTTAATAGTGTTAAGGCAAACTGTGATTCTGGAACTATACAAGAGTTTCATTCACCTATATGTAGGGTAGTGTATTTTTTCCCAAGAAAAATTCTGTGAACTTAAAACTAATTTTGAAAATAAAATTCTCTTAATAATGATGATGATAATAAAGCAGTGATAAAAATAATAATAGTGGGCTACTGAAATCTTGCACCGCCTAGTGTGGGTCATCCCTTAGCAGAGATTGTCCCAAGATAACGATATTGGAGACCTTACAGCTACATGCAAGCCCTGGGATGTTGGTATCATTAGTCAGGCAGTACCTGACCCCCAGCTTTGGTTAAATCTATGGGAGGCAGCCGACTGGGAAATCCCCAGGCTGAATCAGTGATCCAGGGCATGCTCAACTGTCTTTCAGCTCGCACCTTCTAAGATATGTACTCTCTCTCTTTTTCTCTTTAGCCTCTGAAACTACCATAAGATATTACTTCAGAAGATGATATATATGAATGTGAATGAAGTGTAGTCTTGTACAATCTCAGATCGACCACTCCTGAGAAGTGTGGTTAATTGAAACACAACCACCAAAAAACATCATATCTGAGATATGAACTAGTACAGTATAGAACATTCTACTTCTCCAACTTCTGTGGCAGAAGGTCTACATAAAAAGCCTTATCCTGGAGAGCTTTTGTCTTTGCAAGTGAAAAAAAAGAAGAGGAAAGATCAAACTAAGTTTAACCAAAAAGTAACAAATTGATGCCAAAATATTTGGTGATTAAGAAAGCTGAAGGAGATTTTTCCAAGCTCAGACCTTTTGTGATTGCACGAGAGATCACAGAAACAGCAGGAAGACTGCAATGGGATTGTTTGTTGAGACCGTCAATGGCATAATTGTCTTGGTTACTCAAAGCAAAGAAGATTGGACTCATTGATGTTCAAGTTGCTCCATATGGTAGCTAAATACTTCCAAAGGAAGTATTGTGTGTAGGGATTTGTTAAATGGCACAAAAGACCAAATTGTAGAAGAATTCTATGGACAGAAAGTTATTGCATGTCGACGACTGAATATATGACAAGATGGAGAAGTTGTGCTCTCCACATTGCATATCTTGACATTCAACAAACTTTATTGTCCTGAAAAAATAAAGGCTGGATTTCATAGGCTAAACATTCATCCATTCATCTCGATACCATTGTGGTGTTTTGGATATCAGAAATTTTAAATGATGAGGGCTCTTTACACTCTTATTATGTTGTGTTTCTATTGGGAGTTTTTTAATATCCCTTGACAAATCTATTTTTTGATGATATATTATGACAAGATCAGTATACTAATTATGTCGTTAGTGTTTTTAACAGGCAGAAGATAGAATTTTTTTTATGTGGAAAGGGGCTAATGACCACAGTAGTTGGTGCCCATAAAACTTCAAGAAAAAATAATAATTTACGCCCGGGACAAAATCCAATTTCACGTCCGTGCAGTTACATTTACATATATATTCGGGTCAGGCAACAACTTGGTTCTTCGGTATTTTCAGTTATTACGGCCAAAGTAGCTTTGGTTTTACTTGGTAGCTCACCTGTGGAGTACGGATCCCGAGCTGTTAGAGCTGCTCACGGTTGTGCTTCTCGTTTTCACTGCTTGCAGCAGATGCAGGAAGTATGATCATGATCCGTTTTTTTTTTTTTAATGAAATTGGTCAGAGCGTGTACCGGGAATGTTTATCCACCTCCCAAGTAATGGAAATTGGGTTGGGAATGAGCGTATGTGAGCTTGCTCTGCAGAAGTCTTGCGCTGTTCAACGTGAGTCAGTCACAACATGAGCCCACACCATGGCTAATACCAACAGCATTGACTTAAAAAACAAGGTAGAACAGGGTGTATCAAATGTTTGTATTCAAAATACTTTTAAACGATTTTTATAGAAACTACAGCCATATATTCACAGATGAATTGATGACCAAGATAGGCACATCAGAAGCTTTATAGTCATATATGGCAAAAACCACTTTGGGGACTACCTAAAATAGTCAGTGTCTACACAGCAAGATTATACACTATTCAGCAAGCTCTAGGATTTATTTTACATTATAGCAAAGAAAGAGTGCTTCTATTTTTTCATTCTTTATTTTCAATTAATCCATTAAGGAATACATAAAATGATTTGGTTCAAGAAGTCTAATCAGAAATTAGGAATCTAAAAAATAATGGTAAACAAAGGATATCTTCATATGGACACCTGTCCATACCAGTATTGCAGGGGATGAACAGCCAAACAAGCAGCAAACAGCAATGGAGAGATTATTACTTTAGTTAAAGCTATATCATATAAGAAGGAATGAATAAGAAACTGGGGTATGCTTATGCTTACAAAGAGGCTTAATTCCATTAAGAATACCTTATACCATTAAAACAAGAAATGTTTTAATGCACTGAGTACAAGTTGCTATTACAAGACCTCAAGTTGGTCATACTAGACTCACTTTGTCTTATACGTTAGCAGAAGAATGTTAGAAATGTTATGTTAGACACCTGTATATGGAAGCTGTGACTCATACCTCGCAGTGTAACATACAATTTGAATATAATAGCAGATTGTATTATATAATCTAGATAGCACATTATAGCAGAAAGCAGATTATACAGAACCTCAGAATGAAGCTAAAATTAATCAGAAACTTGGCAATCAATTTATCTTATAATGATAAAATGAGAAGAAATTTATCAAGTTTTTAAGATTAAGTGGTCTGTTAGCGCGACTATGACTTAAGCATGTGATACGTTTTATGTCAGTATGACTAATTTATTTTCTCACAAAACTGTATTTTGTTAACTGTGTTTCTTTTCAGCGAATTATTAATTTCTTTAAGGATATTTTTTTAATAATTGTGGGTCCTTTACATCCACTTTAGGTAATTTTGATGAGATACTTCTTCAGGACTGGATTGTATGTTTTTATCAGTACACCCTTGTCATCTGGTATTCTTCTGGAGTTTTATGACAAGTCTATTTTCTAAATGATCTCCTTGACAGCACTAGTCTTTTGACTTAGAAGTTTACTTAAATGGGGATGGTAAAGTTTTAGTTTGCAACAAGGACTAATCACCACAGTAGTCGATGCCACTATGTGCAAAAAAAACGTTACATGCATTTATTCTCTTCAAACAGCCAAGTTTATTTTATACACTTAATAAGTATAAAAAATGAATCTATGCACAATTGTTGTACATACCCTTATTTCTGTAACTTGGATCAACAGACCAAATAAAGATTTGGTTATAATTGTGTACATTATAAATCTTATTTATATCAATTGCTTTATTAATTCGTACTAAAAACTTTTGCATTTTTTGGAGAGTATTTCCACTATAATTCTGTGAAAAATGTGGTCAATTAATATGACTATTATACAGTACACAAAAAAAACAAAACATTAAAGAAAAAGCATAATACATAAAAGAAAAAAGCTGAGTACAAGACTAAAAAATACTTTGGGAAAAGCTTTTAGTTGTAAATATTGGTATGGAAACCATTGTTTTTAGTTTTTTTTTTTTTTTTTTTTCGAATTACCTGTTACTAACAGAATTTATTTTGGATGAAAAATTTAGAAAAGATTTTATTCAAAATTTTACTATTAACAGTATTAATAACTGTTGAACCCGTAGCTTTAAAAATCAGTCAGCAATTATAACATCTAAATATTACATTTTTCACTGTTCTGTTAATGTACCAACTTGTAAATTTTATGTAATTAAACAGGTACGCCAGTTAAGAAAGTTCTTTGAATTTCTAAAAAAAAAAAAAAAAAAAAAAATATAAATTTTAACTACTTCTTTAATTGTTTTGTGTAACAGACAAAAACTGATAATTTATTACACTACTAAATTATTTTCTCTGTAATTACAGTACACTGGCAAAACTTTATGACAAAAATCAGTTTTGATGTATGAAGGATATCATTATTTAAAATTTTGTTTTTTTCAGGTATTGAATATAATTTCTAACAAAGAATATTAGTAAAATAATGTTACAGATATTAAATGAATGTTTGTAATTTTATTAATAGAAATTTTTTGTCTGCTTTATTTATAACTATTGGAAAAAATTTTTAATTTTTGAGAAAAGGAACTTGTGGATAGGCTACATTACACAAAAACTATTCAACAACAACTAGTCAATAACAACATTTTCAAGTATGAAGTTAAAAAAAGAAGAAGATACTCAAGATTATTATATTTACAAAACAAATAATTAATGAAAAATAAAGTATGGCTACTAGTGATGCAATGAATAACATAAAATATTTTTTTTGAAAATTCTGATGTTTTGAAGCCAAATAACCAAATTTTTAACTATCTGTAAAGAAGAAATACAATTTTAGAAACAGAAATGAGAAATTAATAATGCTTATTGTGTAAAAATGCAACTCAAAGTAAAATAGAGCAAGTAAAGTTTGAGTGATAAAGATATTTATTGTTTCTTTTTAGCTGGTTGGTATTCTCAGATTACTTGTTGACTTTTTTTTATGTGACTATAAGCATATATGCATTTATTTCACATAGTTATATAAATAAGTTTTTAAATTATCAGTAATATTCTGTGCTTTAACTTTTGAACTGGTGTATTTTATTCAATTATTATCTTTTAACTACAACAAATAAATTTTATTTCGTTTCAATTATACAATTTATTGTACTTATATGTGCATTATTTTACATTTTGTATTAAATTATAATCCACAAGCGAAGCGTATTCATAGTTTATTAATTTTAAAGCAAATAACAATATTTATTGAATAAGTATTTTTTCATATAAACAAAGATATTTAATACAGTGGCTAAGTAGAACTTCTGAATAAATATGTATTAATTTTATCTACAAATATAATTACCTGGAATCAGGTAGTAGATACATGATAAAATATCCCATGCAAAGTTGTATCACACAAAAAATGCAGATTTTACCTCGACTAGAGATCAAGGAGCAGGTTGTGCAATTATCCAGTTGCTGTGATAGAGATTGCGGAGATGGTCCACAAAAGAACCATATTGAAAACACTTGCTCAATGCTCAAACACAATCTGACAATCATATCAACAGCAGAAGACACGACTAAGAAAAAAAAAACTTTAACATATGATAAACTAGCTATCAACGAAGTACTTAACCGTGATCGTATAAAAGGTCAATCTGATTTACTACAAAAGACCATGTCTCTAACTGATATTACCTCTAATACCATTGTTTTAAACAGAAAATATATTCGTAACACTCCAACAAAAAATGTTTCAGTCAATTATAGTGGAAGTCAGTTTACTTCAAAGTTATTAAATAAAACGCAAACTAGGAGATCTGATTGTTTTAAAGTCAACAAAAGTATGAGAGACAATTATTATTCAAACGGTTCATATTTATCGGAAAAACAATATTCACCTTCAGTTCCTTACACTTTGAAAAGATTTCATTCTTGTCCAGAAAAATTATTCTTACTTATGATGCCAGATAAAGAAATTATAATTGAACAAATTAGCATTGCCAAAGAATTTTTACCTGAATCATCAGAAATTTTGGTTACCAATCAGCAGAATACTAAATCAAATGATCCGATTGAAAAATTAAAATTTATATTTTCCAAATCAGAAGGTATTACTAAACAACCAGGGATACTGGTAAATGTTAATCATAAATTATTAAAAGAAGAGCAAAGAAAAGACATTAATACACCAAATAAGCAGCCCTACAAGAAGAAGAAACAAAGAAACCAAAGAAAAAGAAACAAAATAAATGTACCTCCAGTAGTTCAAGTAGTGTTGGACAAAAAAACAAAGAAAAGTGTTTTAATACTAGCTGATAGTCACGGTAGGGACTGTAGAGATAGGCTTAAAAATAATCTTGGTGACTCTTATTGTGTTTTAGTATTATTTAAACCAAATGCAACTCTTGTTAACACAACAGATAACCTCAATGACTTAACTAAATCTATGAATTTTAATGATGTAGTTATAATAATTGCAGGATGCAATGACATAGGAACAGAAAGTGAATCGACTGTAGCAAAAGAAGCAAATTCGGTAATAAAAGAATTACAAAATGTAAAAGTTATTATCTCAACTATTCCCTTTAGGTATGACATTCCATATTTAAACAGAGCGATTTTCAATGTTAACAAGTCACTTTACAAGACTGTTAAAAAAACACATGCTCGTATGTTTGATTTCAACAGAGGTCTGAATAGGTACTTTTATACTAGTCATGGATTGCATCTTACAAGTATCGGTAAAGATAAGACATTTGCAAGACTAGCAGATCAGATAAGGTGCTTAGAGCATCTCCCAATAAGAAAATTCAGAAGAAGAAGACGCTGATGAATTTTGACTATTTTAAAATTGTATTAAAGTGATAATTCAGCGGTGTAAACTTATCTTTGGTTTGTTGTAGGTTTGTAACAAGTTTATCTAGCAGTAAATAAATATAACTAAAATATTTCAAAGTTTATTTTACTTATAGAAAAATATTTTTAATGAAATTAATAAAATATTTTAATTTCATTATTATAATGCATATTATAAAAATACATTTAATCAAAATGTATTTATTTTTCTAAATATAATTTAGAAGTAGTTGTGTAATCCATTTAGTAAACAATATTATAGCTACCACACAAATAAAAAACTTTGATAAAGTTCATACAATAAAAAATACAAAATTTATATTACACAAAATATTAGATAATAGACAATAAAAACAATATTCATCAAATATTAATAATAAAAAGATATTCTACAAATTGATAAACAATAAAAGAGTAAGATTATTAAAAAAAAACATAGTATGATTTGTTTAAAAATGTAATTTTGTTTATGTGCAAAACAGAATTTGCTAATAAACCTTAATGAATTAAATTAAAATTGAATCTGTTCCTTATATTTCGAATAATTGTTTCTGTTCTGTTATTAATTCAAGGAGAATTTGCTAATAAACCTTAATGAATTAAATTAAAATTGAATCTGTTCCTTATATTTCGAATAATTGTTTCTGTTCTGTTATTAATTCAAGGAGATAATAGGTAGCATCAATCCATCCAATTTACACAATGCAGTACTGACACTAACAGTCCCACTTACCATGACTGTTTGAACTGATGATCATCATAGAATTGTTCAAAAGGATAAAAAGAAAAAACACAAAGTAAATTATTAAATTGACTAATTAGTTTTCAAAACTAATCAGAATTATTTTAACTAAATTTATAAACATTAAAAAATGTATGTAAACATGTTTGATAAAATTAAGTACTCTCAGTTAAAAGGGGCAGTTCATTTATTCATTCAAAGCTTCATTTATTCATTCCAATTAATCACTTTTAGTAACTGACAATACTGTTATATAGAATTAATAATTCATATGTTTTCTCTAATTTTTTCATGATTTAATCACAACTAGCTAAGAAAACATGTTCAAAAATATAGATCCTTTGAGTCTTGATTATAATCATGCATTATTTGTAATATAATTTTTTTTTAATCTGAAATTTTCTGCTGTAATGCATAATACATAAAAGATAGAACTTCAAAAATTAAACTAAAAATGCATAAAATAGAAAAAAATAATACTGTCTTTAAAATATTTGCTTATTAAACAAATACATTGAAGCTAGTTATGCTGAGAAGCAACTCTTGTTCTGTTTACATTTTTTAATTATTTTTAGTTAGGTGTATTTTCACATTTTAATTATATTGTTAAATATGGTTATTAAGAAATGTACTGACATAAAACTTTTGTTATTTAACTGTCAGTGAGATAGTTAAAAAAATGTTATCAAAAGAAAAATTACTTGAATTTAAATCAAATTATACTCATAGTAATATTATTCTCAGTTACAATGTTAACTAATGGGAAAAAATGGATGCCAGGGCACCTCTTGAGAATTTTTAAGAAAATGTTGAAGCTTAAACTTTCTTGTTATCGACAATTTAAAATTGAAAAAATTTACCTTACTGGGTGATTCTGGATACTCAAGGATACCCTCAAATGCTCCTGCTTAATGAAACCAAAGAATATGTTAATCTTCCAGCTTTATGTAATTGCTAAATTAAACAAGTAAAATATTCTTACAGAACTTTAACATTTTGAAAATAAAAGCAGAAGAGTAGGAATTCAGATGATAGAACTTATTATAGATGTTATATGTCTGTTATGAAAAAGTCACACTAAACAGACATTTCAGTTCTCATACACTACTGTTCTATGAATATATAATCTAGTGAGAAATTCAGGACAGTGAATTCAAACAAACTGTTAAATATAAAGTCAATTGTGTCATTTAAATTTGTGTCATTAAACACTGGCATGTTTATTTGGCCATTGATTTAGAACTTGGTGTTAAATGACAGTTCAAGATATTAATGAAATAATCTCTATACATGTTAAAAAATGTATCTAGTAATTATTGTTGTTAAAACAAAATTATATCTCATACCAGACAATAAAGCTGTTTTTTTCAAAGTTCAGACATCACTTGTGCACCAAGTTCCCTGAAGCTGTGGTTTCTAAATCAACAGAAATAACATATGCAGCTCCCAGTGACTGTGATAAGCCTGTTGTTCTCTAAGCAATTGAGTAGATATATCCTGTATTGCTTCACATTTAATATGCACTATTTTTACAGATTAAAGGATCAAAATGTCAGATGCATCTTAAATTTGAGGCATATTCAATTAGAGGTCTAATGCAATTTGACATCAATGCATACATAGTTAACAGTAAAGCTAAGTTTTTAAATGCATACAATAGGTCAACATCGAATGGAAAGCAGACATGGAACATGAAAAATATTTTTCTTATAGACAAATACATATTTGTGTATAGAATGTAGATAAATTTCTAGAAAGATGATTCATCTCGAAGAGCTTTACATCTCAACAGATTTATCGCTGTTGACATCATAATTGAGAGATAAGTCACAGTTCTAGAACTTGTGTTTATGCTCTATGCTCGATGACAAACATTCTTTCACGTTCCCCGTCTAACCTTTATTCAATGTTGAACAGGCGTACGGTATACAACTGTAATTGTAAATCGGTCTGTTTTTTTTTTCATAACCGTTCAGTTCTACCTATTCGTTGTGTTTTTCTAACCATTTCATTATGATGGAAAAACGTTTCACGTACGATGCAAACTTTAAATACAGGGTTATTTTACGCTCTGAACAGATCGGAAATCGTGCCGCCGGTAAACAGTTCTCTGTAAAATAAAAATGTGCGTTGGTAGCGCAGGATGAAACAGGAGTTATTTGTAGAAACCAAGGAAGATACCTTTTTCGGGGCCAAAACACGGAAAATATCCGGAAATCGATGCTGCTGTTTTGGTGTATTTCAAGGAACTTCACACAAAAGATTTTCCGGTGACAAAAGATGAACTTATGTTAAACGCTAAGGAAATTGCCAGGAATAAAACTCTTCAATTTAAAGTAAGTCGTGGATGGGTTGAGACATTCGTGAAAAGGCAATCTTTGACCTCCATTGGCCAGAAGTTACCATCCGATTACGAGCATAAATTAGTGCAATATCAAGATTACGTAATCGATATTCGATTGAATAAATAATGCTGGTCTTAATCAAATTGGTAATGCAGATGAAGTTGCTGTGTTCTTTGATATGCCATCAAATTACATCGTAAGTGAGAAGAGAAAAAAACAAGTAACGGTAAGAAACTGTTATGTTCAGTGCTACTGCCGACAGAAATAAATTATAGCCGTATGTATTCTGAACAGGAAAACTGTGCCAAAAAAAAGAAAGGTTCTATGTTGGTGTCATTGTTCAAGCTCAATAGAATACCTGGATGATGAGCGATCTAATCCAAGATTGAATAGGATGTGTATAGAACGTAGACCGGACTTATGAAACGAAATAGTATGTTAGTGTTGGATGCTTTTTCTGGTCATTTGTCTGACAACATTAAAAAAAAAACTGACAAATAGAAAATGTGATTTAGTTGTAATTCTTGAAGGTAAGTCAATTACAACCGCTGGATGGTGAGGTTATTAAATATTTTAAAGATCGTATTCGTGCACAGTACAATTAGTGGTCGACTGAAACGATCATCCCCTTACACCGAACGACAAAAAAAAAAAACGAACGTCAACAGTACGACTGTAGAATGGACTTCGAAAGCTTTGAATGATTTGCCATCAGAAATATTTAAAACATCATTCTTGAAGTGCTGCTTGTCGAATGCATGGCTCGTTCTGAAGATGATTTACTTTGTAACTAGAGTGACGCAAATGAATCCGAATCAGATGAAACTGAGACTCGACAACAGCATAGAAAGCTAAGATACACACTGTTCATGAAAAATTACTGTAATTAGTGATAAAATACCGTACTTAAAAAACTAAATACGTGTGGAGCTAACCACATTACATTTGAAGTATTAAAATACAAAATATTTAAAGTATTAACTGCTTTTGATTTAGGTGTTTTATTAGGATGATTTAGGTGTATAGTTGGATTATTCAATAAATTTTTGTAGTAAGCAACTACTATTTAATTTTTTATATTAATTTTTAAAAATAATAGGATGAACTTAATGGAAAATACTGATATATATATATATACACAATACTTATATTACTTACCGTAATTTATAATAAATAAATTAACAGTATTTTAATATTTTTATTGGATATTTTTATTTTTTCCAGAAATTGTCTACTAAATTTAGGGTGTGTCTTAAATTCAAAGAACTACAGTATTTTTGCAGTAATTTCAGTCATTTCTTTGAATTCACGATTTGAGCCCAAAGTTTATCCAACACCAAACATCATTTTATACTTTATCTGGTTTAAAAAGAATTATGTTGTTCAGTAAAACTGACTTATAAACAGAGATGGTTGATAAACAGTATTTGATAATAAACCACATAAAGGAGTACATAAACATATTTATGGGGACTACATAGATAACTTCGAAATTAAAACAGCACCAGCAGTATTTCAGAGGACATTATCAAAATATTAT
>JAAAKQ030043453.1:0-10262 GCA_010016005.3 Zanna intricata
GATTCAGGGATGATATGGGAAACCCATGTTTCATCTCCAGTAACGATTTGACTCAACATGTCATCCCCTTCTTCCTTGTAAAGAATCAAGAGTCCAATGAACTGGCAAACCTCTTCCCTTTGTGGTCTGCTGTAAGAAGTCTGGGTATTCACCGAGAACACAGTTTCTTGAAGCTGAGGTTTTCAATCCCAATTTTGTATAACACTGACCTAGAAACTTGGGGAAATTCCAATGACAGAGTGGTTATCGTGAATTGTTTGTCCTGAACAAACAATTGTTTGTCCTCAACTTGTTTCAACTAGAGCCACCAAATCATCAGTGATCACAGAGGGCCAGCCTGAGCGTTTTTTGTCATGGACGTTTTCACGGCCATCTTAAAACTCCCTAACCCATTTCCGCACTTTACCTTCACTCATTGCATTAGGCCCATAAACTTCAGTTATCAGGTGATGGATGTCTGCGGCCGATATGTTTCTTGCAGTCAAAAAATGTATGACTGACCGTATCTCACATGCGGCGGGCGATTCAATAATCTTAAACATTTTAAATATGCACAACTAAGTGTACACATCAGCTACAGAGCTACAACTGGTGTGAGTTTGTTCACAAAGGATGCTGGTAAGTGACGCGATGGCTTGTTGCGGCATAAACGCGAACTAGAGAACTATACGCGCCAACGGCCCTTACTTTAAAAACGACCCTCGTATCTGTAAGTAATTAATTAGCAATATAATATGTGAGTTGGTGTTTAATCAAATAGGTTGACCAAAAAAAGAGTTAGATAACAAAGGAGGTAGATAGATTAAGAGTTTTGGATTGAACAGAAGTACTAAATTTTGAAGGAATCAAAAGGAAATTTACATTAATTTTTTTTTGTTTTTAGGTTCTTTATTCTCTGATCTCATTTGGAGTGACATTAGATTACGATAATCATTCTCCTATAGATCCTCCTGATAACTTGTTTAGAATTCGATTAGTTTGTGTTTTACTTGAGACTTGTGGTCAATTCTTTAATCACGGTATAAGCAAAGCGAGATTAGATTACTTCTTTATTTTTTTCCAGGTAATTTTTTTATTATTAGCAGTATTCTACATTTAAGTATAATTTAAATATTATGAATTATAAGTGAAAATTAAGCTAAAGAAAGACTTTACACAAAAATATACTGTTAGTTTTGAAGATATAATTTTTGCATTTTTTTAGTTATTGAATTGTATTGTAGCAGCAGAATGCAGATACATAATGCAATTATATTTGTTGCTTTTTTGAGTGTTTTTCTTTTTTCTTATGACAAATGCTTTCGTGGTTTAATACTTCATCTGATTACATTAATCTATTAAAATATTTTTTTTTTTATATAGAGGAGGAATGATTCTTCAGATGATCTCTTAAGAATTTTTCACAAATTAAAACCGGTAACGGTTTACATAAACTAGTGCTATGAATATATAGTCTAATAATAAAATAGAGATGTAAGAGATTTATTCATTTTAAATTATACCAAATGTACTGTCTCTTTTACCCGACTGTAATTTTCAAATCTTATATGATTATAATAATTAAATAATTAAACCAACTTACCAGCAATATAAATTTAGTCCGAGCGCTTTCAGAGCGAAATTATTTCATTATCAGGAACTCAAAAATTTGTTTTTTCAATTTTATTAAAACAAAACTTGATAGACTGTTTAAAATTTTTATGTAATTATATAACAGTGGTCGTAATATATTTAAAATTATGTTGACTTATGTTCTGTCATTGTAAATGTCTCTACCGTTGTGATAAAGTGGATGGTCAACTCGCTCTATAGTTATTATTTTGTACTTGCTTATGTAATATATCATTATCAAAACTTATTTGTTCGTTCATTAATTTATCATTGTTAAAATATATATGGTACTTTTCTAAATTATTGACCATTTGTGTATTATTTGAAAAATCGAGTATTTCAATAAAATTTCCTGAATTATAATTATAGTTGTCATTTAAATTATGATTTGCAAAATTAGATTTTTCTATTTGATGTTTCTTTTATACAATTCATATGTTCTTGTGTTCTAACAGAGAATGAACGATTGGTCTTGCCAGTTCATTTTAATTAGCAATCTGTGCATTTTAAGCTATATATGCCTTGTCCATTCAAATTAATTTTATTATAGTTTTTTTATTGTTTTAGATGGATCTGTATTGTTTGTGTTTTATTGTTTTTTTTATTAGTTCCATACGCAGTTTTTATACCAAATAATTTAAATATTTTGTTAAAATGTCTATAATTTATGTTATACTCGATTTTAGCATAGGTATTATCGTTATTACTATTAGTTAATTTTATGCTATCTTTTATGTATATTTGGATTTTATTCTATTAAGTAATTTTTGTTATATCCATTAGTTGCGCCGATGTATTTAATAATTATTTCATTTTTTAAATTTATATCATCGTATTTTAAGGTTCTATGTACCAAAGTATTAAAAGAATCTTATTACGATAAAATTGTGTATTAATTGATAAAATTCTTATGCGACTATTCATTTCATTTTGTTAATTTAATTGCTGTCATTTTCTAATATTTTTTTTTATTCTTAACTTGTTAAACATTAATTTGTAATGTAATAATATAATAATCTCTTATACAATAACACATTTGGAACCCAAACTTTTGAAAATAAATCAATTTATTAAATTTTAATGATAATGTAATAAATGAATAATAATCTATGAAAATAATAGTTTGATAAAGAAATAGTATGTCTAAAAATGATCTAAAAAGAATAAATTCATTAGTTCTCAATTCCACAATCAGATTGTAAATCCATAGCGGTAATTATGACAATTTGTTACTAAAGAATTAAAATCATTCTTATACATTAAACAAATTAAAAAATAGTTAATATATTAGCTTTAATATTGTTGGAGACATTTGTGTGGTTGTCACTTTACATAATTTTTTTTCGTCCTAAAATTACTAATAAAACTTACTTTAACATAACGTAGAATAAACTTTTAAGATGATAAGATTAAAAAATAAAATACAATTTTAACACCTTTCAGACCTTGGTGAAAATTAGATGTATTGATAGATAATGAAACTGTTGGTTGCATTCAGTGCAAATGACAAGAGACTGTATCTTATAACCCTTTGCTATCTCTTATAATTTTAATCCAATTATTATGAGTAACTTGTGTTTTACATCTAAATTTTATTTTTTCAAATACATTTGATAAAAAAAAAGAAAAAAATCTTTTTTATTAATATTCTTTAATCCTTTATAAATATTATTAATGCTTTTATAATTTTTCTAAAAGTAATGACATGCTGAAAAATAGTGATTTAATTCACACATTGGTTAATTTGAAAAAATTCTAGGTTAGATTACATTAATTAAATTTAAATAACATTTTATTAGTTTTATGGGAGATTTTATTGATATTATCTTTTTATTTATTTATTTATTTTTTTTATTTTCAAGCTTTTTATTAATGCAGTGTGTTTTGGTGTTTTAATTATCAAATTCCATATTCAGAATATTGGTGACTAGCAATTAATTTTTTTTTGTTTGAATTTATGTTTCTTATTTTCTTCAAGTTTAAGGTACAAATCTCTACCATCCCCCTTCCCTAGAAAATAACAGTTTAGAACTGGTCTTTCTACTCTTTCTTTTATCTTCCAAAATTTTGCATTTCTATAATTTTTGGGATTTGATCTTGTCAATTCTACTGACTTGTTTGAGGCAATGTCTTCTGTAATTATAATTTCTATCATTCACTAAAAAAATATTCAAAACTTGTGTTATCTCCATATTTTGTTTCCTACTTTGCTGCCACACCAGATCTGAAAATTTCATTTTCTTATTTTATGCTCTGAGCCATTGATGTGAAGCCATTGCCTGTCTAACAAATAAGTAGAAAATGATGTTACTTTATATAACATTTTGATAGCTTTTTTCATTTCACTTCGTTTCTGAGCACTTTTTTAATTCCTCTATTTATTCTATTGCACCTCTCTGGCTTGCTTTCAATACAAAATTCACCAAGAAATGATAGATTACATTCAAGGAAGATGAAGTAGCTAATGTATTCAATTTTCAGATTATTAATTTTAATTTTTAATGTAAAGGAGCCAAGTCATTTAAAAGTCATAACTGTGTTTTTCACGGTTGAAATACTCAAATTATATGTTTTCTAATGGTTATCGATTAAAATAATTGTAAAGAACGTTCTTTACACTATTACTGGATTCACTATCTGGTAGAACACTACAGGTAGAATACTACCTGTATTACCAGATTTAGTTACTATTGTTAGTTTTTTGTTATAGAATTATTTCTGGTTTAAATACAATGATCCCATTTGGACTGCAGATAATCCATTCCCTGTCAATATAAATTACTTATTCCGAGATACATTACTGTCACTAAGACCGAGTTTAAAAATTACCTCATCATATGAAGAAGCAAGGAAAGCTGTACTTGAAGTTCAGAAGAAGTTCTTAGCTACTGTACCTCTCCATACAAAACAGGTAACATTTTTTTTAGCTTTTGTACATTTTTTATCAATTATGTTAAATCCAATGTTTTTTTCTGTCTTGTTTCTTCTTAGTCAGTATTGTGCTCAAGTTATTCATCTAATCATAAACCAGTTACGTTTGTTATAAATTAAAAAAAAGAAAGAAGAAGTTAATATGATTATAATGGTAAACCATTAGTTAAGGGTTTCTCTATTAGAATTCTTGTGCTGTCATACTGTTTTACAACAGCTAGTTTTGTATTCGTTCTTTGCAGTCATGTAATATGAGTTTGTAGAACTATTATGTTGCCATTTTGTTTTCATATCTCTGATGTTTAGTTTTAGTGAGGATTGGTCAGAAATGCATAGTTTATTTATGATAAAAGCATTTTATAAATGGTGATTTTTTTTTTAATGAAAATTCTTAACAAAATTTCATCATTACTTTCAGTCTCTGAATCATGAACAACTTATGATTTTGTTTTAATTTATAGACATGGTCAATTATTTTACTTTCCTAGTTAGTATCCAAATATTGATGAATGTGGCTCAGCAAGGAAGCATGTCGGTAACGGTATCAACTATAGATCTTCACAGTATTTATTTTCAGTATTAAGTCCACTAGCGCTGTTGTGCGTTAGTCCCTTCAGTGTTATTATTTTGGATGTTTCTCATGATGATAGTTGCTATCAACTAGACAGTGATAGTAGTTAAAGCCAATTTTCTTGTAGTCACTTATCCATTTGAGAAGTTGAAGTATTTATTTCATATATTTCAGATGTTGTTTATTCAATTTTATTATTACTTTTTTGGATAGTTCGGTTTTTTTAACTGATGTTGATCAGACATGAATTAAATAATTTATAAATATGTTGTAAGCATCCATGACATTAACATCAGTTTATTGCCTCAAAGCGACTGATTTTCCTGTATAAATGAACTATTGTTTACATTATATACTTATTTTGGGCTGAATGAACCATACATGTGCTAATAGAGAGAAAGGCAATGTTAAAAACATCTTAGTTGAAAGGGTATCTAGAAAAGACTGTACAGCAATTAGCTTACATACGTAGTATATATACTTTTTTATTGCTATCTATGGTGAATAGTTTATTTCAGTAATTTTATAAAAAGCCAGCAAAAAATTACATTTTATATTCTAAACATTTTGTTCAGATAAAACGTTTGCGTCAGTACAAATTGGTTCTATAAAATACCAGGATATCAGACTAATAATATTTTGTATTAAAAGATATTTTGTATTATTTTTTTGTGTTAAATGCCTTCAGTTGTTTATTTTTTATTTGTTTTTAATTTTTTCTTTGTTTTTTTGTTTATAAACATTCTTAGTTATTTTATCAACTTATCTTCATTTTTTGCTGTAAAATGTGGACTTTCTTTCCTGTTGACAAGCTGTACATTATACTATGTTTTATATGAAATGATTTATAGTTCTGCTATTGCTGCAATAAATTATTTTATTTTTCAGTTAGTACAGATAACTGGCATATATTGGATATCAGATTAGGTATATTTATAACAAATTATAAATTTAGTTAATTTATAACAAATGTTTATGAATAACATATATTGATGAATTATTTGAATTTTCGCAAAGTTATTGTAACAAATATATTGTGTTTATATTCAAAATTATAATTACCATATATTTTGATTATATTTACTTATAAAAATATATGTTCCCTTAAAAAAAAAGTGCCCTTTTTCTGTATGATTGTTTTAGTGTGAATTAACTTGGTATTGGAGTATTTGCGAATCAGATAGAAATACTAAATGAGAAATCTCTGTATAAGATTATACATATATTATAAATTTAAGATTTATTCTACCAAATATTAAATATTTAATTTAAATAATAATGAAAACCAAAAAAAAAAATGAAAGTCATTTTTTGTAGGCAAGTAGGTTGGCAGTGCTGCCTCTCCCACTAAGTACATTTACTAGTCATTCTCTTTAATTAGTTGGCCAAGTAGCTTTCATGAAAAACCATTGCAGCAGACAAAGAGCAATGCTTCAGGAAGCTTTTGGGAAGGAAGCTCTAAGCCAGACAAGAATTTACAATTGGTTTTCCCTGTTTCTTAAGTGGCCAAATGTCACTTGAAGTTGAACTCTGTTTGGCTGGCCCCTTAACATCCAGGACAAATGAAAATATTGAAAAAGTATGCAATGCTATTATGTTTGATCGTTGTAGAACAATTGACAAGTTGGAAGAAATAACTGGAATCTCTTGGAGTTTGTGACAAAGAATCCTAATTGAAGATCTAAACGTGAAGATTGTAAACAAACTTTGTTTCATAATTGCTTTTCGAGAGCCAGAGGGAGAACCATTTGAGAATATGCTAGGAATTGAAATAACAAGCACAAATTGACCCAAATTTTTTGTCAAAAGTCATAACAGGGGATAAATCTTGGTGTTTTGGCTTTGACCCTGAAAAAAAAAACAGCATTCTAGCAAGTGGAAGACAGCTTGATCACCCCAACCAAAAAAGGCACGGCACTGAAATCAGATCTGAAAGAAATTATATGTTTTTTTGACATCAAAGGAGTTATTCATGTTAATTTGTTTCTTAGGGCTCCACAGTGAACCAGGATTACTATCTGCAAATGCTGTGAAGTGATTGTATGAGGCAGTGAGAAAAAAACACCTGAATTGTGGTGATCAGGAGACTGGCTGCTTCTTCATGACAATGCATCTGCCTACACAGCATTGAAAATCAACCAGTTTTTGACAAAAAATGGTATGACAACAGTTTCTCATCTCCCTTCTCCTCACCTACCATCCTACAACTTTTTATTCCCAATAATGAAGAAAAATGTAAAGGGGAAGTGTTTTCAGGATGTTTAAGTGGTAAAAAAAATCACAGGAAACATTTTACAACATTAGTTCAAAAAAATATAAAAAATGTTTTCAACAGTGGGGAAAACCATTAGACAAGTGAATGTCATGTAATGGACAATAATGTGAAGGGGATTGATGTTTTAAAGATTTTATTTATTTGATTTTTTTCAGTACCCCCCCTTGTATACTCATTTTGGTAATAATAATAACTTTTAAAAGTCTGTTATTTTTTTATTTCCTTTTTTTTTTAGACTTTGATGTCAGGACTTGGGACAATACTAGAATCTGTTAATGATGAAAAAGACCTAGATGGCAACTGTGATTCTGAAGATGGTAAGTCTTGATGAGTTCATTAATATTTTCTTGTTAGATATATTTACAAGCAATATTGATTACTTAAAGTATATAATTCATTGGCTACTTACTTATCCTGGTACTACTGTCCATTGTGGACCTTGGTTTCCTCTGCAATCTGTCATCATTCCAAGGTACAAAGTTCTGCTTCTCAGCAATATTTTTTTTACACGGTAGTCTTTCTGACCCTGTTCCTAATCCACTACATGGAAGGCTGGGGTTTTCTGTTGAGGTTTCCTTCTTGTAGTCAATAAGCTCCTGTTTTAAGGAGTTGGACTTTTGCCCTCATCCATTTATAAAAAGGGCAGGATTTGCTGGTGGTAATAGACTTTGTCCTATGCTTTCCTCAGAATTCACAGTTAACATCATACTGAACCAGTATTAGTGATGAGATATCCAGCTAACTGTTTTCTGTATTTTGCAGCCCTAGTGATCTCAGTGTTCTACAACCTAAAATGTTCCAGGTGTATAGATGTCACCATCACGTTATAGAGGACGTAGTTTACCTTCTAACATGTTCTTAGATATTAGAATGAATAGATTTATTTATCTGAATCAAGTTGTGTTTTAATTAGGCTTAGAGATTCTTTAGAAAACTTAGAAATGAAAATTGTGATTCCTTCAGATTTTAGGATTACATACGGATTTTCTATGATTCTTTGATTTCCTTGGATTATGTCTCTTCTGGTTGTTTGTACATGGTAAAAGTATAAACATGTTATTGTTTAATTACACTTTGTATTGCTGATTTAGACCAAATGACAAACACAGTTGCAGCAGTTACATCTCATTGAAATTTCTATTTCAATTTTTTGAAACAAGTATACAAGTTTGTGTATATTTTGCATGAAGGTGGAATTGTTTTATCAAGTTACGTGGATTTTTTTTTGTTATGCATGAAAATGCTAAGCCTAACGGTATTCAAACCCTGAACCATCCGGATGAAAGTCAGAAATTATACCACTCTGCCACATAAGTCTGTGGACCTTCTCAGTTATGGGCATAATTAAGTAATTTCATAACATTGAATGGATTTTGTGGTTTAGTTGATGACATCTTTTCTGAAGATAATCTTTTTTTAATTTATTTTTAAGAATAAAACGTAAATCTTCAGTAAAGTGCCATCAATTCTAATTTTTATACTTTGGGCCACATTTGAGTGTAGATATAGTTAATTGAAACAAAAGGAATTGATTTAAATGTAAATACCGTAATTTGATGTATCTACAATAAAGCAATGAAAATGTTATAAATAATGAAATTTGGTTTACAAATTATTTTAATTTTACTTGATTTCACATTCTAATTGATGTATTTAAATGAAATTTTTATTTAAATATAAAAAATTTAAAAATTTCTTTCCAGTCTTAGTTTAGTTCTTTGAATTTTATCTTTTGCAAGAAAACCAAGGAAAATGTGTGTATTTTTTGTTTGTACGTTCATTTTTTTCTGCTTTTAGATATATCCGAGTTTATCTTGTTTTACAGATGTATTGGTTACTTAAGTGATCTTTTTTTTCAGTTGTAGGAAGGATTAAATATACATTGTTTGCACGTAATAAAAAAAAAAAATGCTTATTAAATTTTTATGTGTATGAATAATGCATGTTATAATTTGTTTCAGATAAAAGTGAAAGTCTTAATAAGATAAGCAGTGAAAATAATAAGACAGATGTAAATAGTTATAATTGTGATAACAATATTAATAACAATAATAATAATAATAATAATAACAATAGTAATAGTAAAAATCCTAATAACATTTGTAATAAAGTTAATAATGATGAAGGTGGTGATGATGAAGGCAGCGTTGTTGATGATTATGATGAGGATAATACAAGTGTTGATGAAGATTATTGTGATAATAGTGATGATGATGATGATGATGATGATGATGACGATGATGAAGATGACGATGATGAAGAAGATGATGAAGAGGATGATGATGAAAACGAGATTGACAACGATGCTGATCCTAAGCCTTCAAGTCATGGTAATAGAATATAGATTTATTTAATGTAGTTTGTTGAAAAATAACATGAAAGGCAAGTCCTCTGTAGACTAAAATCAAAGTATATAATATTTTAACTGTAAAATAACTAATATCAGTTTGCAGAAACAGCAATTCCTTTACTACAAAAAGGAAAATTTCATTATTGTGGAAGTAAGGAATAATGTTTCCTAACTTGTATGTTTTAGGTACAAGGTAATAAAATAAATTCATTATTAAGTATTTACAATGATTTCTTGATGTATCTGCAAAATAGTTAACCGTTTAATCATTAAGCTTCCTCTAATTTATTTTGTTACACCACTTGCTAATGAACATATTGCCAAAAATTATAATATAATTTATTTTTATTTTTTTAAATTTATATATGAACCACTGTAACAGTATTCATACGCTTTAATTTTTTATAATTAAATGTACTTCTGATGTGGCTAAGAAAACAATTGCCTAGCTCTTTTAACCTAAAGAGATGAATGAAAAATGTCAACATATTGCTTGTTTTTTTCTGTTTTCAGTTTTTTTTTTT
>JAAAKQ030043464.1:0-16600 GCA_010016005.3 Zanna intricata
TCCGCAGAAGGCTGTCCCTCCCCCCCCGTTTTCTCCGTGTGTGTGTGTGTGTGTGTGTGTGTGTGTGTGTGTGTGTGCAGGCAGCAAAAGACTACCAGAATGAACATTTCATTTCTCTCCTCATCCTCTATACTCCCACTTCACCAGTTCACCAACAGCAACACGTACTCGGAGGCTACTAAAATTAACTCTGTTACACATAAGCCAATTACATTTATATTACTTAGAATTATTGTACATTAGTTTAAAATAAAAACAAATGTCAAGAGGCTCAGACAGCTGTGCTATGATCATTTGCAAATAAATGCCAACTGCATTTGTAAAACTGAGCATTAAGTTGTTTTAATGTGATGGTCTGTAGAAACTAGTTTATTAAATGTGGCTTCTGAGAGACATTTTATCTTAATTCACATCCTTCAGTTTTCAGAGCCCTGTGATACTCCAAATTTTGTTTGAAGTGGAATTATCATCTTACATAGCTTATAAAATATTAAATTTATTAACAAGACTTTTTTTATTAGACCAAAACTTATTTTCCCCAAAAAATTTCACTGTGAGTTTATAAAATGTTTGTAGGTTTTATGGAAACTACAGATAAATCTCACAGGTGGTATCATTCTACATTAAACCCTTTGTAAAAAAGTACCTTTTCAGTTGCTTTCCTCTCTACTCTGTCCTTAATTTAAAGAATTAATGAGAATGAATGTTTTATTAGGTTATGTCAGGAACAGAACCATTAGTTGCACTCAATTTTAATAACAGAGTATCAGCATTAATCTGAAATCTGTACAATATTCTACATGGTAACTATATTATTTAGAATCTAGCTTCAACAATTATCCACAATTCCAATTATAGGAATTATAGAGTAAACTCTAGTACAAGAAATGTATAAACATTCCTACCATCAGAGAGTTTGAAGCCTTTCCTTCATGGAGGCCAGTGAATGTAGAATATGACTGCAAATTCATTAATACTTACTATGAAATTTTCTAACTGAATCAAAGTAATAGTTAGCGCTATACACAGTTTAAATTCATCTGCTTAATGGTTCCATCTCTTATTTTCCAGTACAGATACTATATTGGAAAAAAATCATGAATCAGTATAATCAACTGTTCATTACTGATGAACAGTTGAACATACATGTGATGAAGTTCTGCCCATACAGAAAAAACTGAAAGCATTTGAATACTGAAGCTTGTTCTGTATTTGCTGCCAAATTTTTTCTTTGAAGTAGACTTCTAAAGCAAAATAACATTACTGAAAGTGAATAACCAAACTTATCATATTAACACAGTAATAATAGTTATTATTTGTATCTTTATTACATTGGACTTTAAAATTAATTTATTCAATTTTAAAATAACAATTTGAAAGAAGAAATTTTAAAAATTATTCTTTTACAAAATACATGGAAATTTTTTCCCCAGAAAATCTTTTTAGAGCTGTTATAATATTTCTTTATCTGTGATGTTTTGTAATGGTGCAAGCACAGTAATATGGTATAGTTTTTATTGTAAATTTTGTTCATCAGTATTTTGTTTTGTCACATGCATTTGGGTAACTAGCTTTCCTGAAAATATTATCTGAATTTCAGTTAATGTATTATGTGTTACCTGATCTAAGGTTCTGATTTTGATTTTGTTCTGTATTCATTTAAAATTTTGTCTATGAGCGTGAAAAGCCACAAAGTCACAAAAGTGTTAGATTTAATACAGATTTCATTGTAATTACCTATTGACATGGCTATATTTGTGAGCAACACTGGCGTAGTCAAACAAATAATAGTAACAGACTTAACCAAAGAGTTAATATAAAATAAATCTTAATATTTATTTAATGTGTTAAAAATATTTGTTTTAGAAAATATTCTATGTATTTAAAATTCCATTATTTTAACAAATTATAATCTTTATGATATTATTTCTATCTGATATTTTAAACTTTTTTATTGTTCAGCTAATATATTCTTTTTCCAGGCTACTACTAGTTTTGAAAGTACTACTGACAACACAGATAGCACAAGTGAGAGTCAGGTTCATAGACTTCACCAGTTGAGAGCTGACAGTGGATATCGTAGTCTAGAAAACCCAGTACCTCCTACTCTGAAATTAATTTATCATCATCAACATTTATCCAGTGGTGACTTTGACACGCATACACATCGAATTCCATCTTTAGGTGAGAGTGTTGAGGAAGGTTCAGAAGGTGAAGAAGGAGAAGAAGGGGATGAAATATTCAGGCGATCTAGTCTGCTTAGTGTTGAGGCGGAACCAGATGAGGGTGTAGCGGGCCTAAAATCAGCCACTAGCCACAGGAGGTTTAGTGGACAGACAGCGATTAAAAAAAGAAGAGAGTTTGGTTGTGGAGGTGACTATCCTAGAGATTACTCAGTGGATGAAAAATCAGATGCACTTTTTCGTGAATTCAGTAGATGTGAAACCGAAACAAGCAATCAACCACAACAGAGATTATCAAGTGGACGAAGGCTTCGCCACAGTCATTATCCTTATCCAAAATTATCATCTGATGTAGCAGCTGATGAGGATTATGGTTTTTCCTTGTCATATGCAGATGATGAAACATCTCTGGCTACTGTGCCCATTATTCGAGTCGCCCCTGATGAAGACTCTTCAGATCAGCTGTAGTATTTGATACATAGCTGGAACTTTAAAAGAAGTGACTTCTGTATTTATAATAAGTGTGGGTGTGTGTTTATGCCTTTGTATATGTGTGTACGTATGCAAGTGTGTTTGTCTATATACATATATACTTTCTTAAGCATGTTTGTATATACATTTTTATTTATATGCACATAAAAATGTTCTAGCTCAGCTATTCATAAATTTCCTTCTATTTTATTTGTTAAGTAAATCCATCCATCAATCTCTTCTGCATATCTCTTCTCTTCTAGCAAAGTGAAAAAAATCTATTCCCAGATCTGAATTCAAAATCTGCTCTCCAGATATGTAGTGAAAATCTAATTCTGCATTTTCAACAGGACTATTTGTTTTTAAAAAGCTAATATTCTTGAAAGCTTGCAGTAACATTATTTTGTCATTAAAATACTAAATTTGAATATTTATGACCTTGGATTGGCTGCAGAATTTAAAGTTTCTGATATCTTTTATATTATTTTTCATCCATTAGTTATATATAAAATTATTTAGTGATAATCTATCATGCACATAATTATATGAAAGAAGCAAATATGAATGTGTAGATGATTGGTAGAAATTAATTTGATATTCATTTTGTGTTATAGAGAAATTGAAAAAAATATTAATTTTTTTTTTTTTTTTGTTCTCTATCAAGAAAACTCTATACTCATAAGAGTATAGAAATAAATTTCAATATACCGATAATGTAAATAAAACATTAGAATGTTACATAAAAATAAAGATTGTTAAAAATTCATTAATAATTCAAAAATGAAAACAGACTTCCATAAAGTTCCTAAATGCAATAACCAATTGTATCGCTAACTATTGTAAGGGGAAGTTGCTTCATTTTTCATAAAATTCAAAGACAAACAAAAAAAGTTTATGTTTATTCTCTCTTTACTTCTTGAGTTTGTTCTGATTAATACATGAGCTAATTTTTATATATTAAAAAATATATGTTACATGAAAAACAAGATGGATGAAATAAGGTGTGAAATAAATATATTAAGTAAATTAAAGCAAACCAAATATATGCGGAATGTAAAACTATTTTATGTATTTATAAAAATGTTAAAACAATCCATTTTGATATTCAGTCTTATTAAATAACTTTTTAAGTTGTATTTTAATACAGATCTAGAAAAGAGTTATAAAAAGTTTACTTAAACCCTCTATAGCCATTCATCCACTGATAACATGAATGTATATCAAAGGAAATTATTACACCCATGACCTCAGAACTGTGCCTTTCAAAATACCTGAATTATAGTTTTAGACATAAATTCAATTAATTAAAGCATCTGTGACATCTAATCAATACTACTACTTTCATTCTGGAATAAGTTTATAATATTGACAAAATTAGAATGGTATTGATATTTGTAATGAATGAGGAATGAGGAATGATGATACTAAGTGATATTTATTTTGTAACCGTAAATAATAATAAAGATAATTTATTAGCAACGTATCAATAACTGAAAAACATCTTTTCAGAAATCTACAGCAGCTATGAAATCTATGGGAAGCAACTGTATGATCTTACTTCATCAATATTTTTCTAGAGGAATAATAATAAAGCAAAAAAACAGATCGATAACTATAACAGATTTATCTAAATAAAATTTCATGGATACTCAAAAAGTTTAGTCAAAAAAAAAAATTACTAATATTAACAAAAGAATATATATTTTAATATTTAATAAATAAATTATTTATTATATATATTGTAATAAATGTAATGCATTTTATGAGATTTTGCTGTTAAGAGTTTTCTATGGCGACTTTTAAAATGATAACATTAGCTCAGATGCACTAATTAGAAATTTGTTTTATTTTGAACCAAAACAGCAGGGTTTTGCTGATTTCAATTACATGATCAGTAATTTTATGATTTTAAATATTTGGGAAGAGATCTTTTCACTTTTTTTTTAGAGAAAAATATAATATTATTATGACAAATTAAGATATGCTGTGAAATACCAGTGGTAAAGCTAGAACGCATCATCATGTATGTATGTGCACACACACACACACACACACACACACACACACACACACACACACAAGTAGATATATAAATGTTTTCATGTGTTAATTTAATTTTAATTTCAAACATTTAATTACATTTTCATGTTTTGTATTTCATATGTTAAGCTATATTTTATATCTTAATATTTTATTTTTATATTAATTGTGCTTGTATTATCAACTACTGTGTTCACACAAAAATAATGATAATTATATTATAAAATTTTAAAGTGGACATAATAAACATTATTTTTTAAATATATTTTTAGTATGGAGCATATTTCATAAATTTAATATAGTTTCACAGAAAAGGAAGTATGGATTGTAATATTTTAGTCCTGATGTGGTCTACTGCTTTTTATGTTTCAATCTTTTGTCTTTGTGACTGTGCCAAATGAAGGAATACCAGTTTATAGTCTTTATTAATAATGCTTTCTTATTTACTTCTCTACAGAATGTTTTTCTATATACATATGTGTAACCAGATGGTTTTCTGAACATTTGTTGTACCATAATAACAGTAAAGTATTAACAGACCTAGTTTTAAATTGATTAGGAAAAAACAACTTTTACACTTCTTAATTGCTGATTTTTTTTAAGTGAGATGCCATAAAATAAAAAAATTATCATAAAATACAACATAAATGTAAGAAACTTAAGCATCATGTGGTTAATAATATTTAATGAATAATAGTAATAATAATAATAAATAATAAAGCACTTTACTACAGTAAGATATGATAAAAAGTATTAATAAGTTTAATGTTATCTAAATTTTATATTTAGAACACATGCATAATAAATTATTGATGAATTATAAATATAAACATGCATTTTTTTAATGATTGCAAAAAGCATCAGCAGTCTGAATTAAATCTGACTGAGGACAGTTAAAAGATTTTCAATAATGATCATATATCAAATAAAAAAAAGAAAAAATGAAATAAAATTGATGTGTGATAATTTTGATGACCAATATATTGTTCAAAATAGTAGAATACAATACCTGATTTTTTTTTATTTTAGATAAATGACACTTTCTTACACCTAAAAATACATGATACTACATTAAATGACAACAAATGAAACATTGTGCTAACATACATTGAAACATATATAAAAGAAATATGTAATTTTACTTAATCTATTCATTATGTTTTATTTTTTAATTTTTTTCTTCACGTGTGTGCTTTCATATTTCCTTACTACTTCAAATAAATAATGAAATATGTAGACATTAAAAACATCTAGTACTTTAAACAGAAGAAATTTTTTTATTTGGTTGATTGCAGGCCTAAATCTGTAAAATTTGATACAGAAGCTAATTTATTTTAAAAAAAATATTTTCAGCTTATATACTTTCAGAGCAACATGATTTATATATTTCATAAGTAAAAATATATCAGATCTAAAAAAATCCCATAACCAGCTTCACATAGTGAAAGGCTCAGAATTAGGTAAACTGCAATGCATAATGTCTGATGTTATAAGCAGTTGATATTTTGATTGAATTATTTTTACATACCTAATGGTATTTTTCATAATAATTTAATGCTTTTACTGCCGAGGTATAATTACTGAATTAGATTAAGTATGCTACACATAAAATGTGTTCCATGAAAAATAAAATAATTTTATTTGTAATCGAGTTAGGATTATATTATCCATTTAGCAGCTGGCACTCTTATCTAGAAATGTTCAAATACAGTACAACAAAATAAGCATAAATATAGACACACTTTACATGAAGTTGTACATACGAGAATATTGGATGTCCTTGAAGCCATAGATATATTCAGACATAAAGATTTCTACTGTTGCTCAATATATGTTGAAGCATTCTATTAAGTCTTGGTTTTCAGTAAATACATCACTGTTCCTATAAGCGGTATTAAAATGCATTAGACCTGACAACATATCCTATCCATAATTTAATTTACTATAAAATACTTTAACAAAACAATTAGTGGGCATTCCATCATCAGTGTTGGTATAAATATGACCAAAAAACTTTCTTGTTTTTTCTGATGAAAATTTATTTAAAAAAAGAAAAACTAATTATTCACTTATTGCGGCTCTACAACCCTTGGTGGGCTTTGAACTCTTAGTAACTCTTCACCAGCTCTCCTTGTCATTTTTCAGTTTCCTTCATCACTTTAAAGTGGTATCAAAATCCTTTTTTTTATAATATTTTTATTGACAAGACTCTATGATCTATTCTAATAAATAGGAGTGCAAAATAAAATTGCTCATGTAACAAGAAAAAATAATTTTCTTCAAATTATTGTAAAGTAATTAACTTTTAAATTGTTTTTGGACCTTTAATACTTCATTATTTAAAATTATATTTAATAATGTTATTGTATTATTACTATATTCATTTTTTCTTTTAGCTATGTCTACTATGCACTGCAATTTGTAATTTTGGATACTTAATCGACAAACACAATATGATGTTTGCCATTTGCCTTTATAAATATATAAACTTTTTTTGTAACTTTATTTACTTTTATAAAGATTATAATTTTTTCATTTTATGTAACAAATCCTGCTGCTCAATGTGAACAAAATGTGTGAATGTCTTGCGGTCTGTAAAAATTTTATCAAATTTTAAGTACATGTATTTGTTATTAAAATGATGTTGATTAAAAAAATTAGAATTTCCATTTATTGTAAGAAATATTGTTTGTAAATTGTAATATATTGTATTAACTGATAATTAACTGTAATAATATAAAAACATCAGTAATGTGCAGTAGCCCATATTATTAAAATGTATTGTTCACAGAGAATAAGATGCAATTTTAGCGATGGTTAAATACTCTTGAGCTAGTTACTCTGTGGTTTAAGATCTTTACCCAATATCATCTTGTTTGGGTGACCAAAAATTTTATTTTGATACAACTTTCAATGACCAATATTCCTTCACGTTTTCTCTTCATATCAAATTGTAATTACTTGTCCTGTAATTGAATTTCACAGATATATATGCATATATTTACATATATATACATATATATGTGTATAAATATAAATAATGTTTGAAAAATGTTTGTTAATTTTAATATGTATATTGTATAAGAAGAAAGTGAAAATAAATTTGAAACTGATTTTTTCCTTATAATTATTACTATTATTTTTCACTCATTTTTCAAGTTTATACTGATAAAACATTTGTGAATTTAGATATTCTTAGGGAAATATATGTTTGGATGTATGTTTAAACATATAAGCGTAAAATATTTAATTTTTATTATAAGTGGGTTATAATGTTGTTGGAATATATTATAAGGTTATATATGTTTTTTTAAGATGCATTTTTAAATACTTGAAGATAGACTTGTCTTTAACTGATTTATTTTTGTATAATTTCTGACATTATATAACATTAATTCTATGCTTCTTTAAAGAATGTTACTTGCTTTTAACAGTTATTAACTACTACAAGGCAGAGTGAGGAAGATGTTAAACTGCATTCTCTTTCATTAAGTTGAAAGAGAACTCATTCAACAAAAGCCACGAAGGCCTCTGCTGGCCTCTGTGGCAAAAGTGGTAGCGTCTCGGTGTTTCATCTGGAGGTCCCGGGTTCAAATCCCGATGAGGCATGGCATTTTTCACACATGATACAATTCATTCATCTCATTCTCTGAAGATATACCTTAACGGTGGTTCCAGAGGTTGAAAAAAAAAGAAGCAAGTTGACTAAGCTCAAATTTGTAAAAGTTGACTAGGAGGAAGAGTTCTAAGGGGGTTTTTGTTTTTTGAGTTCATATTACTCTTTGACATGATTATGTCAAAGAGTTTCATATGTAAACTACTAATTTGTAGTTTCATATGTAAAAATATAAGTTTGAAAACTAAAAAAAAATACTATAGATTTGATGTGTGGCTGGGGATTACATAAATTACAGTTCAAAATGTGTAAGCGACAATGATAAATCTCAATATTTAGAAACTTTTGAAGTTTCTACAACATTTCTACACCCCATATTAAGACCGTAAACCATGAAAATTTACTGCGCATGGGCTATTGAGTACAAGTTTTTTTTAGAGAAGATTTTGAGTACAAAATGTTCTTGAAAAGGTTTATTGAGATGCAGTTTTGGTTCCATAAGTTACAGATCGATAAATGGAGCTGTAGCTAAAAACTATACCACAATAAGTTCATCAAGGTGAAATACTAATAAAACATCTTATGAAAGAATATTTTGTGATCATTCATAATCAAAAAAATGATATAAAAAAAAGTCAGTAAAATATGTTAATAATAACTTGTTTTCTTGAAAACGTTCCTTTTTTGCAAACATCTTTCAACACTCTGGAGGCAACTGGAACTATTATTAGGCAAATTGTCAGTTGTTCCTGAGTGCCATGGCAGCAGATTTTTTTACCTCACTGACTCAGTTCTCTACGGAACCACCCATCATGGTCTTCCCTGAGTCATAAGAGCATCCCAAATTCCTCTTCTGGACAGCCAAAATGAAAGGAAAGCTACCCTTCCCTTCACTATTCTATCCAGATCCAGACACGCCTTTTGCATGCTCTTTATCTTACTCATGTCCTCTCACACCTTGAGGGTTCCTTATACCATCATCAGAAGTACCCCAACTTCCCCACTCTTGTGTGTGACTGAGTCAGAGTGTCCTAGACAAGAAGGCTGTCTCCCTGGCCCTGGATGTCACCAAGTTTTGATGCCCAGGCTTCCTGCATTTTTTAAGCTTATACTTTTTTTCACAACAACCTACTTAGTTCTCTTAACTTTACCTGCCTGACGATTCCACTCTTTGGGCCACAGATGCATTAGGTAGCACAAGTCCTTTACATACTCAAAACTAATCTACAGATTAATAATTAAAATTAAACAACACAATTTACAAAAAACACTCATCAGCTTAAACTAAGAACTAGCTAAAAAATTGGCTAAAATACTAACATTACACCCTACGTCCTCACTTTCAGTAGGGTAGCCTTCCTGGTCAAAAACACAACAGTACATTTTTATAATGGATTAGTTTACATAACAAGTTGACAATACACAGAAATTCATAATAAAATACAACATTGAATTACCATTACATACTATACACACAAAGTAGATAGCCTCCTTCGCCAGCCCAGTTACAATTAGATGAAATGACCATTCTATTGTCTACATTCTACTGAAAAAGCCATAGTACTATGCCTCATTTTCACTCATTTATGTGCATGCCTTTATTATATAGTAAGGCACCTTACAAGGAAAACTATATACATATTATATTACCAGACATTGAGCATCGGATTCAATAGTCACCGATATAATCAAACTTAACCTGAATCATATACAACACAATGAAACAAAACAAACACATGAAACAAAAATAGGTTGGCTATCACCCAGCAGTGCTAGTATAAACCCAATCAAATTCATAACATAGCCTGCACCAAACAAATAATAACATCTTACATTACTAAATTAAATCTAAAGCACTTATAATTAAACTGTCTAGCAAACAGTGTTTGCTAGACACAATATACAGTAGTCTAGACTACATCCCACAATCAGTCAGGGCCCCATGCTGCTGTCTCCTACAAATTTGTTCACAGGATGCCGGTGACCAGCGTAGACACCTCTTTCTATTGTTGTCTTCCTTGGAGCTTATGTTTCACCGTGTTGTCCAGCATCAGCCACTCCATGCCCTTCAGCCTTTGCCGGCCAGTCCACCTAACACATTGGTGGAACGTATGCTCCCGAGTGTGCACCTGACCACATTAAATGCAACTAAGGACGGGTCTTCGTCTAAAACTGAATAGATACGATCTGTATTCCCCGTGGCCCGAGAGGAACAGCATTAATTGGTGCGTCTCCTCTTCGTGATTTCTCCGAATCCACGGGGCTAGGCGTGTGGTCAGTCGCCTAGGCCACGCGCCCTTCGCCGAGGCATCCCATATCCCCTGCCTTTCCTGTTCCAGTAGCTGTCGTGCGACGCTTTTCAGTGTTCCACCCCGCATATTCACTAGTATAGTGAAACGCAAAGCTTTATCGGGGGGATGCCCACAATCACTTCCACCGCATCCCCCGATATCATTCGATAAGCGGCCGTAACTCTGATCGCCGCCCGTCGCTGCAGGGAGACCAGCCGATCTATGTTGTGTTACAGGTCCAGTGCTTCCACCTGGACTGAAGCCGCGTACATGAGCGACCGTCATGATCACCTATCGCTTTCTCTCTTTCGGACGTCCTAAGGTCGCAACTACCGTTTCACACCACCGTCACCTCCTCAGGTGGGTGGTGAAGAGACACGACCTGTCTATCCAGACACCTAGATATTTGGCACTGCGCTACTCCACCACCAGGACGCCGTCCAGCTCCATCCTTCGCAGCCTGCGTCTCCCCACAACAACTACCACCAATATCTTGCGAGGGGCAAGTCGAATTCCCCTCTCGCGCAGCCACCTACTTACCCTTTAAAGAAATAATTTTTAGTTGACGTTCTTAAATTTGTTACTTCTAGAAAAGAACTTTCTTTTAATTAAAAATAACAAAAAATTATTTAAGAACCATGTTTACTCATAATAGACTTAATGGGTTAGCAATGTTGCCCATTGAACATGCATCGAGTAATAAATTAGATCTGAAAGAAATTATTCGCGATTTTGCAGAAAAGAAATTTCGAAAGATGTTATGACCTTGACCTTGGACTTTGACCAGGCAGACTGGCGCCAAGTGTTCCAGAACCGCCACTTTTATCCTACTACTACATGTCAATAATATATTCTTGAAACTAAAATTCATTCTAAATTACATACCGGTAACGTATCTTTACAACATGGGTGTCTGCAGATTTTCACTATAATTTTGCATACTAATCACTATAATTATGTTTTTTCTGTCGGCAGATACCTTACGCCACCGCTATCACTATTCATTTCTGTACCAAGCCTTCTCCTTCGTCCCTTTGTTGTTTCCAGTCTTCGACTCATTTGTTAACTTTATCCTCCTGCTTACGCGCTTCCTTTCTCCTTCTAATGACTCCGATACAGTCGTCAAGATTCCACTTCCTCTAATCACATGTCCTAACCGATTTCCTTTTCTTTTACACTTCCAGCATAAGTGTTCTTTTACTTTAATCTTGTTTATTACTTCCTCATTCCGGATTTTATCAGTCCATTTTACATTCTCCGCACTTCTCCATATCCACATCTCAAACGCTTCAATCCAGTTCCTATCTTTCTTCCTTATCGTTCATGCTTCACTCCTATACAACAGGATACTCCGTGTATAACATTTAGACTAATATTTTTTTTTAACTTTAAGTCCAAACTTTTACTAAATACGGACTAATTTCCTTTTTTTATTAAAAGGTTCTTTTCCATTACTATCCTTTTTTTTTATTTCCACTGCGCTCTTCACGTCTTCTGTCACTATAGTCCCCAAATATCTGTAATTTTTTACTTTTTCTATTCTTTGTTCATTTGTTCTTATCTCTAAATCCTCATTGTTGTTTGTTGTGCTATTATTTTAGTTTTTCCTATATTTATTTTTATTCCATATACATTGATCCTATCTCTAGGGCCGTTATCAACCTTTGAAACGTGTATGCTATCAGCTGGAATTACACCCTCATATAAGCAAACTTCATGCATGTTATTTTCATTTTCCTGTACTTATTCCCTCTATTTCTTTTAATATATTGCTAATCACCTCTTCAGTATAAATGTTAGTGTTGAGGTTTTAGCGTAATGGATGAATTTTGATAACTATTTTACATTTTTATACCATCTGAACCTATTACGATAATTTTAACGTTTAATGGAAGTTTTTTCCTTTAAACTACATCTAAAAAGGAGAATCCTGAAGAGGATTTATGTTAGAATTCATAAGTCGTAAATTTATAGCGATCAAATTGTGATAGAAGCTAGAATTAAACTTTCAAAATAACTATAACAATATCTGAAAAAAATTCTGGCTCGTTTTTAAGTATCCTTATAAAAAGTAAAACTGTATAAACATGGGTTATCATACATTTTTTAACATGTTATGTAATAAAATAGTAAAATCTGGCAGAAATGCTGAAATGAAAATTTACGAAAAAGTATTTAAACATTTTTTTTAAATCAACGATGAGAATCGTGAACCTCCAAGGATCCGCGAGTGAGACTGAAAGGGTCCGTGAGAGCATCAACTAAATCAACAACTTTATAATTAAGAAGTATCACTAATAAGAAATTTTATTTTAAACAAGATTATTTTAACTTTAATTTCTTATGTTCTCAGTTTGTAAGATTATTTTTAAGTATGTAACAAGAATTTCCAGCCTGAGAATTTACTAAGGTAGGTTTTTACTGTTCCTTGGGTAGACTTAAATAAATGTTTTTTGTCAAGCCTTTCCTCAACCCTCAGCAGGTTTTCCACCCCTGTACATAGAGATAACTGCAATTTTTTGGTGAGGTTTCCTACCAGCTCTCTTTTGTTGGCAGAAGTAGTTGGCATGCCTCCTGCAACTTTAACTACTTTGGCAGAATTTGTTTATACTTTGTAGCTTTTCCAGTATTTCAGGGGTTTTCTTTGCAGTGCGTCAGTTAGGATTGGTGTTAATCGTTCTTTCGGAAGTTCAAAACGTGATACTAGTGATTTAAAGTGAATTTTTTTTTTGAACAGTACGGATTGCTGGTTGAAAACAGGTCCACTAAAGCTCCAAATAGTGAAGAAAACAATTACCGTTTGAAATCTACAAATACAGTTAAAGATATGTCGGAACTGTTTGGTTAGCTACTTGGAATTTGGATTCAATATTTTAGACAAAGGCGGGCAGGAGAAACCGCAATCTATTACTTGCAGTGAAGTTCTATCAGATGCGTCCATGTAACGTTCAAAACTGGGGCGGCATTTACATAGCGAGTGGTGTGCAAATAAAACACATGAATATTTTTGAAGTAGACTTGTACGACTAAACGAGAATCAGAAAATAACAACGAGTTTTTCATTGAGTTCAAACAACGAAATGGCCGTTCTGGCCTCTTTAAAGTTGCTCATATGATAGCAAATCCAAAATTTGTGATATAGTGAGGCTATTAACCCACACTACTAAAATTAAAAGTGCTTCGTTAACACCGCTAGGTATCCGCACTAATTAAACTGAACTCACCTTTCTAGTAGTAGTAATAATAGTAGTAGTGGTGGTGGTAGTGGTAGTAGTACTCATAACTTGTTTTCCACAATGCATGCTGGCTATGCAGCAAGCGAGCCTTTATATACCCATTTCAAAGCCCCCACCAACGGGTATAAAGCCTTGTACTTTGCACTTTCCATTAGGCTTCGACCTCGGACTTTGGACTCGACCTTCAACTTTGACCTTGAACTTCAACCTTGACCTTAGACTTTTGACTTTGACCTTGAAATTTTGACCTTGACCTTGGACTTTGACCAGACAGACTGGCGCCAAGTGTTCCAGAACCGCCACTTTTATTCTACTTGTAGTATTTATAAAAATTAATGAAAGTACAGATTAGCCTTTAAGAGAGCCTGCCCTATTAAGAGCTTGCGCCCTCTTGGCACAAATTTAAGAGGATGTAAATATTTTACCAAATGTTCGATAAAAAGTGTACAAATTGATTTATCTTTATTAATTGACATATTTAATGTCTGTTGTCAATTACCCACTCAAGCCGATGGAAATCATTATAATGTAGTCGAACTAAACATATTAATTTATTGACGCTTAAAACTTAATTAAATATGGCAAAATAAATGATGTTTGTATTTGTGGCAAACTTAAAAATATAGTTGGATTGTAACCCGAATAATTTGTTCAGTATTATATATATCTGTTTTCATTAACGATATACTACGCGTTTATGCCGTAAAATTATATTGTACCGCTGAAAGTCAAATGTAATGTCCAATATTTCTCCACCTATACTTGCGTCGTACCCATATAAATTTCTCGTAGTCTACGCATCTGCGCCTAAAGCCACTTGAGTGCTGTTATTACTTCGGTGACCTGCCTGTGCACGCTCGAAACAGCTAGTGCGGGAGTTGACCATTTAGGTTTAATATGCTTAATGATGTAATACTCTACTAATAACAAAAAAGCGTATGCTTAAAATAATTATTTGTGCTAATTACGTTTAAATATGGAGGAAAATAAGCTTTAAAATATTCCGGTGATCAGGTAAGGTATTTTGAATATTAGGAAAAATTAACCTTTAAGTTGCTATCATTATCCGGTATTTATCAGTTTAACCCATTTGCATATCATTTATTCGATTTGATTTGCTATGATTTCATGATAGATATAGATAAGATATAGATAATCTATTCATGATAGATATGATAAAAAAATTATGCAACAGAAAAACATAACTGACACGAATGACATAAGTTTGCTATCTTGTAACAATATCCTAAACTTAATCTTATTATTGTATTATAAACGATTTTTCGAAATGAACTCTATCATCGGAACCACGTTGTTTTCATCTGTATATTTCATAATACAATGCAGATATGAGGCAAGTAAGTACCTTATTTCATAGATAGATGTATTTGGTAGGACACTAGCATTCGATCTGCTTTCGATCATGCATTTTACCATATCGAGAGTGTGATGTGAGTGAAAGGGGAAACTCGTTTCCTCCATTCGCTCGATCAAACACGAAGAAAAACTTTCAAATTTTTAAAACTTGTTCTCACTGATTTTTGTTTTTAATTTTGAAAACTGAACTATACTGTCAGAAAGTAGAGTATGCAAGCTTTAATGCTTTTTTTATTCGTCTCTCTAAGCCTCTTGGTTGCAGAGTTGAATTAGTTTGAGTACAGTAATTTTTAATCATAAAATATAGGTGTCCCTCTAATTTTTTGTACTTGTTAGTAGGTATTTAATTTTAGTTTGAAATTTCAGGAAAACATAATTTTTACCTTACTTTTTAATCAGCCATCGCCTACCTATGCCACCTGAACGCCCTCAATTTTCTGTGGGCCTTCTACTGCCGCCTCTGAAGGCCTCCAATGCCCACAATGAGGCGTTATCGCTCTCTTTAAGAAGGGTTAATGCTCTAAACAGACATGTTCTATCGTGTATTATTTTGTAGTCGAATCTCTGGGTTAACTAGTGCTTCGATATTCCTTGGTTTATATTTCCAATAAAATGAAAGAATAACCTTCTTTATTATTTGTTCCCGATGTGAGATGTTTGTAGATTTTATCGACATTTATTGAACCTATCCTTGTTTATGGGACAAAAAAAATTATTTTAACATGGGCAAAAGAAATTTACCGTGTTGTCAAAAATTAAATCCGTTGAACAAGATGTAACAATTGAAATGGCGAAAATCAACAGCCTACGGTATGTATTTAAAAGAAAAAATTAATAATTATGAAATCGGATTCGGGTTGAAATCAGTGGATTTTCTTTGTGTATGTACATGTACATAGTGATATTTAAATATGGAAACAGCTTTATACTGTACATCTGAGAGATATTTGGAGGTACAAAGAAAAGGGGTTGCGTATATTAAAAAAATCAACATTATGGTTGTTTTTAATTTTTTCGCCATCTTGAATCAAATTTAATGTTTTTAAATAGGAAGGTGGACATATGACATATGATTTTGATTTAAAATTTTGCCAGAGAAACTATGATGAAACCGTTTTTTCTGTTGATGCCTTCGTAATCCAGTTATAAGCATTCAAAGTTGCAATGACGGAAAAATCGTAATAACAATAAAACGAGGTAAAACGCACTGCATGAGCAATTTTATTTCATTTTACATTCATAATGTACAAAATAATGATATATAAACAGAGCTATAATATTGATAATAACAAACAGTAGCTAAACAGTAGTTAAGTCCTCTCCATACAAATGGAAGAGCGACTTGATACTGACTCGCCGTGAACAAGTGGCGGTGACCAGACTTAG